>SEYY01001018.1:318349-323349 GCA_009176605.1 Armadillidium nasatum
ACAACGGACACTATTCAGAGCTCTCCAGTCGTATATTTGTTCCATTGTGAAAAGTTCGTATGACTAGCGCTTCTAAACCGTTATCTTTTCGCACCTCACCTCACCACACTACACGCACCACACCACACCACACCACACCACACCACACCACACCCCTTAACCGCTATGCTCATTCCAACATGCAATCTACTGATAAAGTCTGTAACACAATCACTTTATTATTTACTCTCCCAACTTCCTTTGACTTGCCAACTTTCAAATGCAGTGTATCGGGGCATATCCACCTATGTTCCCCCTCCTTAAAAAGGGGTGGAAAAAAACTGGCCTTTCTTCATGGAAATTTTTTATCTCTTAAAAAGTGATAGGCCTTGTACCTTTGACTCGGATATATATATATATATATATATATATATATATATAATATATATATATATATATTATATATATATATATATATATATATATATATATATATATATATATATAATATATATATATACTGTATAGCTACAATTTATACATAAAATAACTTTTGGGACCTTGTTAGGTTCATTTTTTTTACAAGTTCATTAGGAAATGACGTTTATATTAAATTTAAGGAGTAAAATATTTCTTATAAAAATTCAAAATGCAAAGAAACCACTACACTACACTACACTACATTATATTACACTACATTACACTACACTACAATACAATACAATACAATACAATACAATACACTACATTATACTACACTACACTACACTACACTACAATGTAAAATATTTCTTTTTAAAATTCGAAATGCAAAGAAATCACTACACTACATTATATTACACCACACTACACTACACTACACTACGCTACACTACACTAATAACAAAGAATTGTCATAAAAATAGAGATCCGTTTTCTTACTTTCAAAATTCGGAGTTTGTGGGAGAATTTTTGGCAGAAAATAAGGGTGAAGTCATTCGTTGAGACTCTCACTGGGGGTCGAATTCCCCTGAAAGGGTTCCTATATCCTTCCACTTTCCTATTTAAATATAAGTCATGTCTCCTGGCAAAAGGAGGATGCTAGTCCCGAAATTGATTATTTAATATTTTAAAAATCAATATTACAATGAAATTTAATATAAACGTCACTTCCTAACGAACCATTAAAAAAAGTATAGAAAAGCAAGTAATAACTTTTAAAAAAAAAAAAAATAAATAAAAAAAAAGATGAAAAATCGTTCCTTGAACTTAAATATTTCCAAATTTCTGTTATAAAAGTTAAACTTTCGAAGTCCAATTAAAACGCAGGAAGGAAAAACCAAAGAAAAAAATAAATTGGAAACATTCTTCTGTATTTATTTGAAGAATTGTTCCTCAATCGCTGTTTCAAAGAAACGAAAAATTATCTTGTCTATTCATCAAATTTTTTTTTTTTTTTTTTTTTTTTTCGTAACGTTAAAAATTTATTTGAACAGTGAGAAGTTTTGCAGAACTTTTAAACAAGAAAAAAAACATAAAAACTTTGAGGAGAATTAGGTCTTAACCTCTAGAAGGTATCCTATTATTGGATATGATGACAATTCAGTCTCAAAAGTTCGGAATCAGATTATAGAAAGTTGTTTTCAGATGAATAGAACCTGATCTTGGCTGTCAGAAATCGGATTTAAGAAGCACAGACTTCCTTGAGAGTGTATTCCCAAGTGTATATATATATATATATATATATATATATATATATATATATATATATATATATATATATATATATATATATATATATACTATATATATATATATATATATATATATATATATATATATATAGAGATATAGAGAGAGAGAGAGAGAGAGAGAGAGAGACAGAGAGACAGAGACAGACAGAGAGACAGAGAGAGAGAGATAGAGAGAGAGAGAGAGAGAGAGAGAGAGAGAGAGAGAGAGAGAGAGAGAGAGAGAGAGAGAGAGAGAGAGAGAGAAAGAACATCTTTCAGCAATTTATTTTAAGATTTTCCTGTACCTTGAAAATCCAGGTTGCCAGAAAATCTGACATCTTTTTAAACAAATTCCTTCGTGCAAGACTTGCTGTTATACCACTTAAGCCGATTTTTATAATAGCCTATTACCGAAGTTACTCTTGTTTCTTCCAACCTTTAGAAAAGCTCGCTCCTGAACCTTTAAAGAAGAAGGATTTGCATATGCTTGAACAGGAAACTCCGAAAATACCTTAGATGTAAGAGATATTAAATTAAGATTGTAATTATTTCATAATAATAATAATATAATAATAATAATAATAATAATAATAATAATAATAATAATAATAATAATAATAATAATAATAATAATAATAATAATAATAATTAATAATAAAATAATATAAAAAAAAATTAATAAAATATATAATAAATAATAATAATAATTAAATAATTAAAAAAAATAAAAATAATAATAATATTAATAATAATTATTATCATAAGAATAATTATAATAATTTCATTAATAATAATAATAATAATAATAATAATAATAATAATAATAATAATAATAATAATAATAATAATAATAATAATAATAATAATAATAAAAATAATAATAATAATACCTCAGATTTAACAGATATTTAAATTAAGATTGTAATTATGACGTAAGAAAGATGTCTATTTAAATAGACTAATGCATTATATTTATAATTATTATTGAGTATTATTATTATTACTCGGAAGATTTATATTATATTAATGAATCAATTAATAAATCAATTAATGAATCGAAAAAAAAAGAAAAACAAAAAACAAAAAAATTAAATAAATAAATATTGTTGTCCTGGAATCACAACACAATAGCAATTGATGGTCTGATATTTTAGTGAAGTGATGTGTGGTAAAACTGCGGCGAGGAAGGGTAAAACTTCAATATGAATTAAAAGTTTATTTTAAGTTCAGTCCCAAATTTGGTTGCCTCTTAAAGAGACAGCCAATGTGTAAACTCTTTTTTACGTACAGAGATAGAAGTTTAACTGGAGAGAGTCACGAGCTCTCTTTGCGTGTGGACGTGTTTCACTCACTCTGAACTAGTGACGACCTGAAGGGCAGAATTTTTGTCTGCCTGGACAGCATATTTCCTCGCTGGGGAGGTCCGCTCTCAAAAAACAAAACAAAACAAAACAAAACAAATTTTTCTTGATTCGTTTCTGCAAACGCCATCTTTAAAAATTTCAGTTATGGGAAAGAATGTCAATTTCTTTAATAAATTTGGGCCGATCTTTGAAACCAACTTCTCAATTCAATACGAACATAAAAATCACTAAGCATTTACTAATTTGTTTTACCAGAACCCTAGTGTAATTTCAATCCAACAAATTGAGTATTATGTGAATTTAATTAAAATTGAATTAATTGTGTATTATGTGAATTTAATTAAAACTGAACTAAGTGTGTATTATGGGAATTTAATTAAAAGTATGAATATAATATACTATTATTTATTCTCTCATTATACCTGCATTTAATTTTTTTTTTTTTTATTATTATTATTAGAAAAAGATATACCGTCCTTCCAGGGAGGCTAAAAACAAAATTCATCAGTTTTAATGTGCATAATAATATAAAGAAATTCAAAGTGATATAAAGGTAATAAATACTAAACAAGTTGCCGACGTTTCGGTCAAGAGATGAAATTTTGATAATGGCTTTTCGACAATTTTAGACTTTTTGACTCGTTTTTCGGTTTGTTCTGCCGACGATGTGACCTATTCTCTGTATTTTACTTTCCTAAAATTTCAACTCCTGATTGACTAGGGTACACTGCAAAAATTGTCCTAACGAATCGTTGGGACATGTGAAAAAAAGTCACATCAAATTTTTTCAGTTATTTTCTAATTAGGAAATAAATCGGTGAAGCGACTTTCTTATGCTTAACATGTCTTTTCTCTATTGAAAAATTTTACTGTGACATTTTTACCATTTGTCCCAACGATTCGTTAGGACAATTTATGCAGTGTATTGATAATATTTCTTATATACTTTGTAAAACATTTTCCCTAATTCGAGATCGTTTAGTCCATCCTATTTCTTCAATGTTTTAAAATGTCATCGACGTAAACAAACTATAATGAGAAAGAGGGCGTAGCGGAACTTGTCAGGGTTGGGTCAGTATATAAAATATTTCTCCGTATATAAACTTTTCACTGGATGAGCTCTTGCTTTGTAAATAACTATTATTCTTTACTCAAGCCTTTATTCTGTACACATATAAAGACATACATGCATACATACATACACATAGTGAATATATACTATATTTGCACACTGACAGATACAATCGTTGAAGAGGTTACTCCCTATTAAGCTGTTGTAAGCACTCTTAAACCATTTACCCTGAAATTTATTTATTTATTTGTCATTTTTGATTGCTCCAGATATAAACTTGATAAAAATCGAAATAGCAATTGCATCAAGTCTCTAGCAATTGCTACTCCAGATTAAATTGGAAGAGAAAAAGGGCAAAAATTGGGATTTATTTTATTTGTCTGCAACTTTTTTTATTTCATTTTATTCTACTGCTTGTAATAAAGCTACGAAAAAAAAAAAGGGTTTATTTTAGTTTTATCATTTATTTCTCCGTTTTCTTTTACCAAAAATTTGAGAAAAGAAAACGGATTGACGAGTTTTTTAAAGGGGTAATTTGTCTCTTTCTTAGAATGAAAAATATACAGGGATTGATTTGTCTTCTGAGACAGGTGGGTTCTTCGTCCCATTTGTATTACGATGTCTCTTGGTTCATCTGGTTTTGTAGCTTCCCATTTATTATTATTTCTCATATCTATTTAAATAGCCATATATAGCACACACACACACACACACACACACACACATATACATATATACACATATATATATATATATATATATATATATATATATATATATATATATATATATATATATATATATATATATATATATATATATATATATATATATATATATATATATATATATATATATATATATATATATGTG
>SEYY01001018.1:328349-358349 GCA_009176605.1 Armadillidium nasatum
AATATGAAAAATGCAGTTATCGTGGCATTACGGTAGACTGATTGACTAATGAGCTTGAAGGCACTGTTCCAATGTCATGCAGATTCCAAGAAGAAACTTCTGAGAAAAGTCCCCTCCTGAAATAGGGTAATTGAAGTGGAATTCGAACCTTACAAAAAAAAAAAAAAAAAAAAGAGGGAACAGGGAAGATGGGATGAGGCACTCCATTGTAAGATCGAGGGTACGTTAGAGATACCCTCAAAGAAGATAAAATGACAAAAGGATTAACCATAGGACAACGAAGTACGGAGGAAAGCTCCAGTCAATACTAATACCCCCTGAGTAATACCCAATGGAGAGGGGATATTTTCCATCGATCCAAATGTCGCTACGTCTTCTCCTATAAACATTAAAATTAACTTAACAGACGAAAAGTAACTACTCGTATTACCTCTGATAAAACTAAAACTTTGAAATTAAAAAATAAAAATAAAATTTTTTTTAAAAAAAAAATAAATAAAAATTGATAACAAAAATGAAAATAAAATATAATAAATTAAGATTTAATATTAAAGAAGGGAAAGATTTTAAATTTAATCAAAATTTGTGATAGATCAGAACACAACAATTCATTCAATTAATTAATATTTCCATTCGCCTGAGTTAATACTCTATGGTATTAGTGTCTTTATTAATACAGCATATATATATATATATATATATATATATATATATATATATATATATATATATATATATATATATATATATATATATATATATATATATATATATATATATATATATATATATATAAGAAATAAAACCACATAAACGGTGGTGTGAAATTTTACAATTTCAAGTCTGTTATTGAGAATTCGAACCCTGACCTCTAAGCTGGTAAGACTGAGTTTTTACCTCTGTACCACGACAGTACAATAAGAAGTCGCATTGAGAAAGTTCATGATGTTATTTATTTTAAATTTAAAAAAAATTCAAACCTCACGGGCATTGATTGCTCTTTTCAAGTAGAGGAACTTTTCTACGTTGTATATACCTATAGGATCCCCAAGTGGGATCGAACTGCGCATTCAGGCACGTGAGTCAATCACTCTACCATTTGAGCCACGGTAGACAGAACACCCTCAATAGCCCAAAGGACCCCCCCCCCTTAACTGCCCTCAGACACAGGGCAATAGGTCAGTTACTATCCCCTTTAACCACAAACAATATATTTCAAGCTTGCTATTGGTCAGAGTTCGGTGGGAAAAGGACGGAGGCATACTAAATTTCCACCGGAGTTGGGAAAATAACAGATCCCTAGTAGTTAAAGTCCGACATGTCCAGAGGCAAGTCAGAGGAAGCTGAAAAAGAAGAAAAAAGGTGGGAGTTCCAGACTTTACAAGTGGATTGCATGTAAGATTGAGCATTGCGGTTAAGTCTGGCGTCAGAGAGCTGGACAGAGAAATGATGAAAATGTGGAGAGAGGCGTGTCACATGAGCTCTTCTCATTGGATGAGGTATGCGACAAGTGAGTTCAGAGGGGAAATGTCCGTTGTAATAGCGATATTATAGAGATGAAAGTGGCACAACAATTCGAAGGGCAGAAAGGAACTGGAGATAATATATATATATATATATATATATATATATATATATATATATATATATATATATATATATATATATATATATATATATATATATATATATATATATATATATATATATATATATAGTAGTGACGGACCTACGATCATGGAGGATCCGGTTTTTAAACCGGATAACCGGTTCGAAAAAAAACATTCTGCATTTGCGTTCAATCCTGCATTCTCAGGGACCTTCCTGACATTTTGTTTCTCGGTTCACGAACCTACTCGGACGCCCGGACCCCCAGATTCGAACCAGCTTCAGCCTGACTGAACCGCAAAGAAAATGGTCAGGAAAAAAAGTGAGGTGAACGCAGCGATTTTGCAAACTCAGGCAACTTCCTGATACCAATTTGAATGGGTTGAACCCCAAAATGGTGTCAGGAAAGAGCGTGAGGTCAATCTGAGCGGAATGATTTGCGTTGCAAATCAAAATCCCGTTCGGGTTTTTTTTCAGGTCCGGTTATCCGGTTTAAAAACCGGATCCTCCATGATCGTGGGTCCCTTGCTACTATATATATATATATATATATATATATATATATATATATATATATATATATATATATATATATATATATATATATATATATATATATATATATATATATATATATATATATATATATGAAGATTTCTATTGGCTGCTATACAAATTCCATTAGGTGTAACATTTGTGCATCCCGTAATTCAAATTTTATTGTACTCATAGGCTATTTGTTTATTTAACCAATATTATTACTAATACAATTTTCGCCTCTGTGCCCAAAAAGTATGTGACCTACGTAGTTTCCATTGGTGGACATAAGGCCCTATAAAACCTACTACAAAACCTATGTATATATATATATATATATATATATATATATATATATATATATATATATATATATATATATATATATATATATATATATATATATATATATATATATATATATATATATATATATATATATATATATATTCTTTTGTCGGGGAGGTCCTTTGAGATTGTCTTCATGCCGGTTGTTCATGAGCTTTCTCAAACCTAATGTTCTTTAGTACCTTCGTGGTGTGGTGGTTAGCGCTTTGACTTACCATCGTAAAGGTCAGGGTTCGAATCTCCAATAGAAGATGAGAAATTTTAAAAATTTCACTCCACGGGTTATGTGGTTTCATACTTATATATATATATATATATATATATATATATATATATATATATATATATATATATATATATATATATATATATATATATATATATATATATATATATATATATATATATATATATATATATGTATATTATATGTGTGTGTGTGTGTGTGTGTGTGTGTGTGCGTAATTAAAATAAATTAAAGTAATAAATAATAAAAAACCAAAAACATGTTTGCAAAAGTTTGCTTAAAAGAAAAGTTTTTACATTAAGAATAGTGTATTGCTTCTGGCAGGTAAATTTTAGAAGTTCGTTTCAAACTCAATAGATGGCGCTTCATCATTTCCGACAAATAGCAGGTTAGTAATATACTTTAAATTTCGTATTCAATATAATATATCGCTAACGGTTAGGTTGTACATTGTATACAAGAGGGTTGCATTGGCAGGGAAAGCTCACCATAGACTAGTTTATTTATTCTGAATTTTACATAGGTTTTTTGTATGGGATTCATAAATTTTTCTATAGGTTTTTCCACAGGGAATAAAAGGTTCGCCATAGAAAAACCTAAGGTAAATTCCTTATGAACCCTAAGTAAAGTCTGATAAAAAAAATAACATGGTCACTTTTAGTTTTGTCATAGGAACTTACTGGGCTTTGATTGCATAGGGTCCTATGGTATCCTATTGGTTTTATCATTGAACTTGCTAAAAATTTTATATGAGTATATAACAAGAACGTTGTCTTCAAACTAGAAAAACTCGTAAAACTTATATTTCATCCAAGAATCGAGTAAACACTAAAAACTGTTTTCTCGGTAGAAATTGCAATAATCTTTCTGGCTTGTTATCCTGATCATTCTCTAACTTTGCTTCTTCCTTTTTTTTCTCTCCTCTAGCATCTTCCGATGGCACAACTAGCGTTTTGTCTTCGACCAGTTATAGTTGAATTTTTTTGCTGATATCTTTGCTGAAGATTCCACCTCAGACCATTACTGAGCTACTCCTCGTCTTCCAGCCCTCTCTAACTCGTTTTTGCCCAACCTTTTAAAGATATTATTTCTGTTCTCTTTTTGAGCTTAATACTAAGATGGAGTTTCTCTCATATGTACATACATGGTTCTTAAAACTTGTGCTTCTGATCTTGCGCCCTGCCTTGGTTAACCATTTTATTTCTACTGTCTACTTCTATACCTTCCTTAATGCTTTAAACGAATGCTTATTCAGCCTTTGCAGAAAAAGTTAGCCTCTCAACCCTCTAACATTCGTCCTATTTCTTAAACCTCCATTCTTTCTGAAATTTTCGAATATATCCTTAATTAACAAGAAGATTTGGAATATCTCAATTCTTTCTAATATTCTTGTCTCAAATAGCCAATATGGCTTCCGTAAGGAGCGATCTACTGGTGAACTTTTTAATCTTCTCTCTAATACTTGATGTTCTGCACTTCGGCATTTCGGTGAATCTTTTGATGTGGTGCTAGACATATCGGGAACCTTCAATAGCGTCTGGCACAAAGATTTGACATTTTAACTTTGCTATTTTAATTAATATCCCTTCTCTCTGATTTCCTTTCCGATCGTTATATAGTAGCTGTTACAGAGGGCCACCATTCATTCTTTAAATCTGTTAATAATGGTGTTTCTCAAGAATCTGTCCTATCCCTTGCTCTTTCTCTACTTTTCGTTAACGACTCTTTGAATTCTTCGCACAAAATATCTAACACTGTTTCCTAATTTTAGGAAGCGGCAGAACTTGAGCGGTACAAAACTAATATTAATATTTAAAATTGTTTCTTTGTTGAACTAACATCCTGATGTACCTACGGAAGTGTACTCTTTCTTTTTGTAAAGTTCTACAAAATAGATACTATAAACACTTCTTCGAATTAATGTAAGATTGAAAATTGTCCTGAAAGTGGTAGAGATATGAATATTAAATTTAAAAATTTACAGTTTTTATTGTAACTTACAGACGTGCTTGGACGTTTATGCTTTAATATTAAGCTCGAAAGTATAATGTTTAAAATTCTGGATCCCGTTAACTGAAGCACAAACGGTAAAATGATTGACTCGGATGCTTGAAGATGCTTTTTCGATTCCATTTGCTGATCCGATGTATATACTGCCTAAAAAAGTTCCCCGGATATACACGTGATACGAGATAAAAGAAAATGCTTATAGTAAATGTAGGAGTCAAAATTATGATTGAAATTGGAACAAAACGAACATGAATGTTTTAAAATATTTCTTTAATTTGCTCTAAATTATTTCCCGATATATCTACGGAAGTATTTTAATACTTGCTTAAATTAACGTCGAAGTTAAAATCTTGACATGAAGATGGTATAAAATGAATATTAATTTGTCAAGAACGTTTCTTTGTTTTAACTTATATCTCTATGTTAAACTTAAAAGTAAAGTTTTTAATATTTTAACATGTCTTGATGCTAATATGGACAAAAATAATTTTAAAAAATTACACCTACAACTTTTTTCATTTTTGGCAGATGTTTAGAGGAGGGACTGAGCTACAACTTTTCCTTAATACATCATTCAATGCTATTTGTTGTTTTCAAGATATAGCTTCTTAAGTTTTGACAATTTTCTTTAAAAAATTCAAAATTTTGAGAGGCTATCTTGAAAAGAACAAATAGCACTGAATGATGTATTAAGAGAAAGTTGTAGCCTCTCCCTCCTCTAAACAACTGTAAAAAATGAAAAAAAGTTGTAGGTGTAGTTTAAATTTTTTTTCCGATAGGATAAATTTTAAAAAAAAAAAATTTATTTGAAGTTGGACTTTGGAGGGCATTTATCTTTTTTTTCTAAAGAAGATATTAAAAATCTGTTGCTAGCGTTTCAAGTAATTCGAACTGTGAATATACAGTTCAATTTTCAGGTCATTTCGACCAGTAGTTTCATTCTCCGTTATTCAATTTTTTCAGGGGAAAATTTTTTGAAGTTTTAAACCGTTATAGATACAGATAAACGTCAAAAATCGATTTTTTTTTTTAGATTATTGAATTAGATGGACCCTGCAAATTTTAGAAAATGGATAAAAAATTAAAGATGTTTTTAAAACTGGACACTCCCCTTATCTAGAAGGTAGATTAGAACCTGTTTAAATTTAATGTTAAAATTGAAATTCTCTCGTTAAAGTGAAAAATTACCTTTAAAAATATTAATTTTTGCATTTTAACTAATTTCGCAACTGACGAACGGAAGTCTACATTTTTTTTAAAGCCTGAATGTAAACTTTTTTTTAAAATTCAACAGTCTAATCTTATATATTAAGCCCGACTGTATAAGTTTTAAAGTTCTACCAAGTACAGACTAAAAATATTCGCTTAAATTAAAGTTGTCATTAAAGAGGTTCAAAATATATATTAAATTTTAAAATGTTTTTTAGACCATAGAGTAAGTGGGAATAAGAACGTACAAGATATTTTTTATATTTGGGAACAATCTCTCTAGAATGCATACTTGTTCAGGAAAATGTTAATACCACTATAGATTTTTAAGTCTTATAAAAGATGCCTAACAAAAAAATAACATGTTCCACCAGAACATTTATCTGAACATTTTTTAAATGTCAATACTGAAGTTTTTAAGAAATCCAGTCACTTTACATCTATTCATTACTACAATTTTAACTTTTTTATATATCTATAATGAAGTTTGACACCAAGACACCAATGTCACCTGCAGTTTGTGAATATAAAAAATAGACATCTTTTGAAAGTCATAAATCAAAAAAAGTGTTCAAGATCGAAATCTGGAGCACCTCCTAAGAGCCAATCAGTGTAGGATAAATGTCTCCAAACGATGTAATTGTAAGTTCCATTACCAAATATAAAAAATTTAATTAGCAAATAAATGACGCCAAGCTTTCAACTAGGTTTATCAGTAAGTTTAGTATAACTATATCAAAAGGTTTAAAGAAATCCAATAGCATAGGTACAGACGAGTTAATGGTTTAGGATATTGTGAAACCTATCATCAGAAAGAAATTAGAGTATCTTTTATGCTTAGGTATTCAGTAATGTTAATACGATTTTATATAAAATTTTATAATATTAATGTTAAGAAAATTATGTAATCGACAACCATTTATTTTACCATTTTGAAAGTGTAACCCTAAAGTTTACACGATATCAATCACATTGCCTTAATTTAATATATTAACATTTTAAAATTATATTCTCCAGTCAGTAATAATAATAATAATAATAAAAATAAAAGCAATAATAATAATAATGTAAAGTATCTCTTCTCTCTATATATATATTTAATATTTTCATAAATATCTTATCTGAATTGTATTTGTAGAACTATATAATTACGTAATGGTATCTCAATTTAAAAAAAAAAAAGGTAAAAACAATAAAATTTTTAAAAATAAATATACATTGCATGGAATTATTTCTATACAAAATACAAATTTAAAGAAGACGATATTTACAAAAGAGTTTGATATTAAATAATTAAAAAAAAAAAAAAAATCCGATCCTCCTTTTTCCTCAATCCCAATATTTTAATTATCAAACTTCCTGTTTGGATTGCGCCCAAAGAGAAGACGACGGATTTCTGGCAACATCTGATGAGCCAACATCTCTAATCTAGCTTCTAAAGTATTTGTGATTTTGATTCGAGAGTTCTGAGCAGTAAGTTCAATACCACCGCAACTGCCAAATAAAAAAAAAAAAATTTTAAGCTTAAATAAATCACAAAAAAATACAAAGTTCTAGAATTATAACCTCATTACCACCTGGTAGTTCTTACACTTCCAGGTTCTTCTTAGCTTCTACCTTTTTAACAATCTACTTGTCAGAACTTTTGCTGTAAACAAAAGCCCTCAAACTTTTACAGTGTCTCACTTAAACATCTTACCAAATCCCTTTATATAGGTTCTATCTGCATCTCTCCATCCCTAGCAATTCCAACCATTAGAATCACCAATGTCATCTATAACCCCTTATTATCAACCTTTCAACATACTTATTTTATACCTCAGATTAAGTTTCTATAACACACGTCCTTCTACTATAATAATCTTAAATATTTTGCTTACGTTAAAATCTGACTTTGAAACTTGACAAAAAAAATTAAATAAAAATCCCAATATACTTAATTAAAGATCTCTGGTGGAAACATTCACAAAAATTCTAACCGTTCAAGTTGTACCATTATAAAAGGATGATTACCGTTCTCCACAATTCTTAATAACCTTATTTCAAATATTTCATATCCTCCTCTCATTCGCTAAGAAAAATTGCATATATCTTCAGACATTTTCAAAATTTTCAGGCTCAAAACTGTTTTGGAACTACCATTTTTTTTTTTTTTTTTTCAAAATATTATCCTACTTGATCGTATTCATTCAGCAAAACCTATTACTAAAATACTTAAAAAAAAAACTTACATCTCGGCAGGAAGCCAGTTTTCTGTATCAACAATAACAGTAACATCTTTCTTAGCTAGGGACTGATATTGGTGAACTGCAGAAGGAAGCGCATCTTCAACAAGTTTATAATCAGCTTCACGACACCGAAGAATAACTTTCCTTTCCATAAACTATATATATATATATATATATATATATATATATATATATATATATATATATATATATATATATATATATATATATATATATATATATATATATATATATATATTATATATATATATATATATATATATATATATATATATATATATATATATATATATATATATATATATATATATATATATATATATATATATATATATCCTCCTCTGGTGGAAAAAGGCCAGAGGCCTACCAATTTCAACCGGAGTTGGGGAAAAAAGTCAGAAATCTGTCCATCAATGGCCAACTTGACCCGATACACGGCGTTTTGAAAGTGTGCAACTCAAAGGAAGTTGGAAAAATAGGTGAAGGGAATGAGTTTCAGACTTTACCCGATTGAGCATAACGGTTAAATCTGAGGTAGGAGAGTTAGACAGAGAAAGGATGAAACTGTGTACACAGGCATGTCGTACGAGCCTTTCTCAATGGAGTAAGTATGCAAAGAGAGAGTTCAGAAGAGCAGTGTCCGTTGTAACAGCGATAGTATAGAAAGTGACGCATATATATATATATATATATATATATATATATATATATATATATATATATATATATATATATATATATATATATATATATATATATATATATATATATATATATATATATATATATATATATATATAATATATATAAAATAAAACTTGCTCTAGCCAATTAGTAATTCGAACCTCTAAAAGGAATCACAAATTAATTTTCTCCTACTAAATTTTAATATAGGCTTAAAAAAGGAACAAAAAATTTTTTTTTACAGCTGTACTGCATAATATGATCTACAGAAAATATAAAATAAACAAAGCAAAGATTTACAAATATCCAGAGACACCACTAGTAAAAGAAATCATGGTTTAATCTCTCTATAATCTCTGTTATTATTTCCTTTAAACTTCCTGTTTTGTTAATCCAGCACTCAAAAGCAAGAAATTAATTTCTCATATTACTAAGTGAAGCAGAGAAAGCAAGATGCAACACGGGCCTATAAAAATGGTCCCTATCAAACTAAAGTACATAATTTGACAACCCAAATAAAAGTTCTACATACAAAAACTAGCCAATTACTCTTAGTCATGATACACTAAACGATACCCAGACAATCCACACATCACCTATTCAGTTCTTTCTGAAATATTGCAAGTAAAACACAAACATCTTCCTCCAGCAAACTATTTACAAAATAACTTTTTGAAAGAGGTATTTCCTTACATAAAGATGGCCTGACTTCTTTTTAACTTTATCACATTCCCTGGCCTCCTTTCCGTGGTGTATAATAAAGAATTTATTAATCTAAGTAACATCGAGAAATGTAAATATTGTGAACTTTTATCATATCCTCAATAAGAAATAGTCTTTCGAGAGAAAATATTCCTAACTCCCACAGGCCAATCTCATAACTCATACTCTCAAAGTCATAAATAATCCTGGTTACTACACCAGTGTCGTTTTCTCCCCAATATATCTATACATTTCCTTAAACGATTGTCCCAAACTTGTTCACAATACTTTAATAAAGGTCTAACACAGCTATTATACAATTTACTTATAATCTCCTTGCTCCTGCAAACAGTACTACGATTTATTACACGCAGGATCTTGTTGGTTCTATTCCTTGCTAATAAAAACAGTGATTGGCAACTTTGAAATTAATGCTTATAATCAAACCCAAATCTTTTTCTTGGTGCATAGACTAAATAAATACCCATCTATATCGTAGATAAATCTTTCATTCTAGTAACTTACAACTAACTTTCTACTTCCTTCCTAGATCACTGAATTTTTATACATAGTCTTCTTCACAAAAGACCAGGTAGCATTTCCTAAAACAACAGATAAATGAAGGATGTTCAAAAACTTCCTTAATACCCTGCAACTTTTTTTTGTTATACAATTAAAATCAATAAAAAAAAAATTAAATTTAGTTTTAATTGAAAGTTCAAAAATTTTAAGAAAATAAAATCTTAACGTTTTACCTGGCATAAACCCTGAGAAATTAATTTTGTAAGTAAAGCAGAATATGCAGCTCTATCTTGCGTAATGACAGAAAGTTGTTGTTGGGTTTCAAGAAGAACATTTTTAATATGCTGCTCTTGTGCCTTTAAAACTTCGATTCTAGATTTGTTTAACAAGTTGCTGGCACCACTGAAAAAAAAATATAAATTTATCTTTAGTTCCTTATTTATTGATAAAAAAATACATTTGTGCGTGAGTTTTGAATGGGAGATTCACCTTCACTGGACTATAATTTTTTATAAAATAAATCCTTTCAGTTTCTACCTACTGTTATTAATATATTGCAGTTGAAGAGTGAATAGATATAGAGCTCTTAATGATCTTGAACAAAAACTGCGAAATCAGTTATCAGTATAAAAAAAAAAAAAATTTTAACTGAAATTTTAAAACTAATTGCATAATAAACGCATTTAACGTACAAAATATACTATAAAAAAAGGAGAAAAAACTCCAAGTAGTAAGTGACATTTATAGAGAAGGCCATGTGTTTTTTTTTTTTTTTTTTTTTTTTTTACACAAATTTTTAAAATTTTTTTTTTTTTTTTTTTTTTAATAAAAAAAAAATAAATAAAAACTTAGCAAATTAAATAAAATATCATTGAGTAAATATGTATTACAATTTAAGGAAAATATAAAAGCAACCAATTATAGAAAACACACTTGTGGTTATAACTACTGTATATCCCTATACAAATGAAGTTTCCCAAAAATTCTTTAACATGAAAAATTCCAGTATATTACATAATCCCAATGAAAAAGGTGAAAAGCATTTTAAATGTTTTTATTTGCAAAATCTGGAATTGTACAAATTTTAAAAAAATTATAAATTATAAAATAAATTTTTTTACATTGTAAATACTGAACACACACACACACACACATATATATATATATATATATATATATATATATATATATATATATATATATATATATATATATATATATATATATATATATATATATATATATATATATATATATATATATATATATATATATATATATATATATCCTTCCTATTTATAATATAACTTACATTTTCTTTTGAAGTTCCACTTGTTTCTCCTTCCTGTCATAAAATTCAATAATTTTTAAGCGATGTTGGTTTACTAAGCGACCCTTTTCAATCGCAAATTCTTCTTCAGCCCTGGCATCAATTTCTTCGGCTTTTTCATTGGCTTCTTGCTCAATGAAAGCCATCATTTGATTGATCTATAAAATATAATACACTAAATTAATAATTTTTTTAACGATAATTAATAAAGTACACATTTTTCCTTATGTAAATTCTTTTTAAGCCACACTACAAATAGCAATTAAATAAACTGTATTGGAGTAAAATCCAAACTATATTAAGAAAAATAATTATATTGTATAATGAACACTTAAAAGGGGGTACCCCAACATGTCAACAATATTCATGGAGATGTATAAAAGCTGAAAGGAAAAAAATTAATTTCTGAAATAACCTGCATATATATATATATATATATATATATATATATATATATATATATATATATATATATATATATATATATATATATATATATATATATATATATATATATATATATATATATATATATATTATATTTATTTTTTTTTTAATTTATTTTTAATATATTTCAACAACCTTTACAGTACATACCTATGGAAATATTCTGAGCTTTTTACCAAAAATTTTTAATTTTACTTTTTTTTTTTTTTAATCTAATTTTAATAGCTATTCCAATCCTCCTTATCACCTTTAACACTTTCACTCAAGGCAATGAGGCCCCTCATTAATCATGACATCCCATCATGGATAGAACACCCAAGCTCCCCATAGATGGGTTTCATTTTCTTTTACTTAATTTCTGACGTTTTCTAGGAAATTTTTTGCATTTCTTATATCTGGAATATTTGGCAACAAAAATTTTGGAGCAAAATCAGGTTTATGCAGTAGATTAAAGGGTGGAAAATGATTTTTTACATTAAAAACACATTAAAAAAGAATCAAAATTAAAGAATATCTTTAATTTACTGAATAAACTATTTCTGCTCATTTCCTATTCATAGTTTTGCTATATTAAAAAAAAAAAAAATTTCAATGGAATAAATATTACAATTCAGATGAAATTAAAATCTTTAAAGTAAAAATAAAAACAGTATAATTTTTAAGACCTGCATAAAAATATTTTCATACTATTATTTCTTAACAGTTCACTATACTAATAAAAGTCAATGCTAATGACCAAAATTCTTAAATTTGAGGTACACTTTTCCTAAATTTTCATTTCCTAGAAGCAAATTGGAAAAAAATAGTAAAAACAATTAAACTTTACTTTTGCAAAGTGTAAACAAAAAATTTTGAGCTGTGGAATATCTTTAACATAAATACAGTAAAAAGTAATTCTTAAAATTGAGTGAACCATCCAGAGTATAAAAATCAAATTTGAAAAAATCTACAAAGGGGTATAGTGGAAGACCCCTTCCCTGCAGACAAATTTTGAATGGATGGCAGACAAACATTCACAAGGAATCTACCCCCCTCCATACCCAATTCCCTATGAATAGTGAAGGATTTACATATTGATATTTATTAAATATTGGGAAACAGTTTAGTCTATCAAAATGACTTTGTATTTTTCACTATTAAAAATATAAAGACAATATGTTATAATGCAATTGATATTGCACATACTATATTTAAGACTGGAAAAGTAAAAGAAAGTATATAAAGAAAAAAATTTAACAAAGCATATTTATACTAAAAATGAAAACAACTGTCTTTTGATTGTCCATTAATTAATTCAATTTAGTATTTAGCAACTTTTGAATATTGTTATTTATTTCTCTTCAAGAAAATAAAAATAGACAAATAAATTCTTCTAAACATCTCTACAAATAAAATATATATACATATATATTTAAAGGTTTTTACCGATTATATATATATATATATATATATATATATATATATATATATATATATATATATATATATATATATATATATATATATATATATATATATATATATATATATATATGAAGTAAGTATATTCAAGTGTAAGCTATTAATCTTAATTTGCCAGGTTAGGCCTATTATTTGGCCATAGGCATAGATTTACCCTTCAAGTCAAGATTCAGATAAGTCAAACTAGTTTTTGATTTAACAATTGTAAGATCTAACAAACTAGTTCAACAACCTAACCTTGACTTGAAGGGTAAATCAACACCTACAGCCAGTGAATAGTCCTAACCTGGCTAATACTGTCTCTCTTAACTCTTAAAAAAAAGTAAAATTATTAAAAGCTTTGATATATATAATATATATATATATATATATATATATATATATATATATATATATATATATATATATATATATATATATATATATATATATATCGCAACCTGGTATTAACTATTTCCATTATTTCATTATATACTGACAACTTTTTTTTTTACAGTACATTGCAGAAAATTATGAACAGTCTGAGGACAAACATCGCAACCTGGTATTCATATATTTTACAAAAATTAAAGACAGTCAAAAAATAATCGCTTTACTACTCTGAGTAAAACTATCAATTTTTATAAATTTTTTCTTTTTCCTATGAATTTTTTTTTTTCCACACTTAAATATGGTATGTCCAATGCATTTCAGCATATTTTGTCTTTATATCTTCAATATAGTGACAAATACAGCAATTTTGATGAATAAACTTATCAAATATTGATATTATATTTATTTATATATTGATATTCATTCTGGTTGAATCATCTGATCTTAAGAATTATCAAACAATAAAACCAATAGGTTTTTCATGATATATATATATATATATATATATATATATATATATATATATATATATATATATATATATATATATATATATATATATATATATATATATACTTATTTTTTTTATATATAATGACATTATAAATATATTTAATTACCCAGCAAGATTTTTGCCATAATTTCCTAATCTATTAAATTTTTTCTCAGAAGTTTTATAGCTGGTCTATTTCTCCATTTGAATGAGCTTCTTATTTCCCTATTTTTAAGCTCTAAAAATCTTTGAAGAATCATCAAAAAGGAATATTTTTAATTAGAGAAATACAGAATAGCATAACTCTGAGGGTTTAAGGCAATCTCTAGATATTATTTTTAACAACTAAAGCTTACACACAAATAACTCTTAATTTAGAAAATCATGATTTAATATAAATTACCTGTTTCTGAACATCTGCATCGCTTAGAGCCATTTTGATTAATTATGAGAAATATAAATTTAAAATAATACTAATATAATACCACAATAAAATTCAGAACAACAATTCAAGAACACCTATCTTTGACGAAAGAAAACACATCAGCTGATATCAGTCAAAACAGAAAGAAAAGAGTAAAAGTCATATGACTTAACAGTAATGAACTAATCAATATTAAAGATGATAGTCATCTATAAATTAAAAAACATCCTATTATAGGTTCAAAAAATAATAAATAATAAATAGTTTGCCATTAATTTTAAGTACATAAACAGTATCACATAATAAATTTGATATTTTGAAACTAAAGATTCATTTTGACTATAATTCATTTAAGACGTCATTTTACAGTGTATTATTAAGAAATTTTGTATAAGAAACCCTTGATACAGTTTGAATTTTGAAGTAAATGAATTTATTCTTAAGAAAGTTCTATTACTTGTCCCTCTAACAGGGTCTTTTAAATTAAAAATTTCTCGGAATGTGAAAATAAGCATATTATATTGAAGTATCGATAAAGATTTTCATTTGATCAATAAAGAATTAAATTGGAATAAAAGCTAAACAAAGTAAAACCAAAGCTTAGTAAAACTAAAATTGACCAAATTTTAAATTTAATATTTTAAATATTTTAATTTTTTTTTTTTTATCAAATCATATTTTAATATATTTTCTGTAAGATTAAATTTCATTTAATTTTAAAACTTAATTTAACAATTTAATTTATATTTAATTTAATTTCATTTAATCTTACCTAATTTAAATATTTAATTTAAATTTAGCTTAATTTCATTTCAATTAACTTAATTTAACAATTTTTAATGTAAATTTAACTTCATTTCATTTCATTTAACAAACTTCAATAATTTAATTTAATAGTAATTTAATTCATTTAACTTAATTTAACAATATAATTTTTAATTTAATTTATTTAATTTTAAATCCAACTTAAGCACCAGATTTTTATCCTAGTTAGATGTGTAACGATAATGTATAAGAGAGAATCTAATGACGTAATTAAAAACTGAATTTTAATAAAAAAAAAAAAAAATTTATTTCACTCTATTGAGAAGAAATTAACACATCCTTCATTGTACTGCTATACTTTAGCAATTATAATAATAATAATAATAATAATAATAATAATAATAATAATAATAATAATAATAATAATAATAATAATAATAATAATAATAATAATAATAGAAGAAGAAGAAGAAGAAGAAGAAGAAGAAGAAGAAGAAGAAGAAGAAGAAGAAGAAGAAGAAGAAGAAGAAGAAGAAGAAGAAGAATAATAATAATAATAATAATAATAATAATAATAATAATAATAATAATAATAATAATAATAATAATAATAAAAATAATAATAGATAGATAGATAGATAGATAGATAGATAGATAGATAGATAGATAGATAGATAGATAGATAGATAGATAGATAGATAGATAGATATTATTTCTCATTACAACATAAAATAAAAAATTAAACAATTTCAAAATATTGACAATTAAATATTAAAAAATAAAAGATGAACAAACGTGTGCGAGAAAGCCTCTATTAAACAATATTTCCTTCAGGCAAAAAGTTTTTATTCTTCCAATCCATCCATTAATTAAGATTCAAAAAAGTACGCTATGATTTTAATTTTAAAATCTAGAAGAGACTTAAATGATCTAAAAATAGGTGGCAGTGAAATCCAAAGTAGTCTATACAAGTGTACCAAAAATTTATTTTTACGGCTATTACCCTTGGATAGCGTACATCCATTAAGTTTATTTGCCTTTGGTGGTACTGCATAATAGGAGGTTGTAGCTCTGGAAGGTAGTTATCATGTATTAACTTATATATGACCTCTATTAGTTTTGACTTATATATATCTCTCACGTTAAAAATTTTATATCCTTTACAAATAATAATGATAATGATAAATACTCTGCTTCTAGTTATAGTGTTCGGTGTTTGGAATATACTTAACCATTACTTCGAACAAGTTTGGAAATCTTTCTACAAGAAACAACAACAAAAGTTTTCAACAGAGTATTTAAAAAATAAATATATCAATAAAAATAAAATAAAAATACTTGAAAACATCGAAATCACAATAAAGTCGAAATCCAAAGTATTAATGATAAGGACTCTGACACTGTTAACTCCTTTTTCCTTGTAACAAATTACCATCAATATAAAATAAAAATAAAATAAAAAGCCATTAAAGAGAGCTTCACAATTTCAATTGCCGAAAAAGAAAAAAAAATCTATTAAAAGCGGCTTCACAATATTCAATCAGATTCAATGACGGAAAAGTATAGATGGCTTATTTTTAAACTTCATAATACTACTTGATTTCTCAATTATATTTATTATGATTATTATCATTATCATTATTATTTTATTATTATTATTATTATTATTATTATTATTATTATTATTATATATTATTATTATTATTATTATTATTATTATTATTATTATTATTATTATTATTATTATTATTATTATTATTATTATTATTATTATTATTATTATTATTATTATTATTATTATTATTATTATTATTATTGAGAAGCAGAAGTGTAAAACCAATTACAGAGAAAACTTCTTCTTCTTCTTCTTCTCCTTCTTCTTCTTAATGCTATTTGTTTTTATTATTATACTCGTTCTTCTTTACACATAGACTTTATGTATAAGATTAAATTTTTCCTTGAGAATTTTCTAGATTTTCTATATTATATTATAAATATGCTCATTCAAACAAATTAGTAAAAATTTCAGTAAGTAATTAAGAACTAAAGATAAATAACTAAATAAATAAATAATAGATAGTCGCTAATTTTCATACAATACACTACAATGATTCATTGCTAAGCTCAATTTGTAAAATTAATGAGTATTTTTTTTTTGTTTTATTTGAAACTAAAATCAAACACGAGATAAGTTTCCATTAGTGTACAATTTCTTATCATTTTATTTTCAATAAAAAATATATATTCATCAATTTTATTTTCCATTTTCTAATAAAGAGCTTAAATTGAAAAACTGATTTCGCTAATAAATAAAATTTTGATTTTAAGCTATAAATTAATAGCCATAGATTTGATTAATAAGTATGATTAATGTTCAGGAAATGCTATTTAGCAACCTTGTTTGATTCCAGTAATGTGATTTGTTTCTTCTTCTCCGCTGTCTTGAAGGCTATCAGTAACTTTGGGAAAAGATTTCAGGATTTTTTTTCGAAAATAATATAAAATTTCTAATAATACATTCATATGTGCCTACTATTTTTATAATATATATATACACACATACACACACACACACACACACACACACACACACACACATATATATATATATATATATATATATATATATATATATATATATATATATATATATATATATATATATATATATATATATATATATATATATATATATATATATATATATATATGGAGAAAAAAACCCAAGAGGCCCACAAGTAACCCACCAGAGCTGAGGAATACCAGTAAAGTTCTAAGTTAAAGATCAATATGTCTAGATACAAAAGCATTTGAAGTGTCTTTAGTAAAAAGCAGTCGAAAAAATACCGATGGAAGAGGTGAAAAAAGTAACAAATTTTACCAGAAAAAAATACGAGAAAATAATTGAATATAAGTGATATATTTTTTCCAATTATTTCTGCTTTCAAATAGTACTTTTCAAATTTTCAAAAAAAAAATTAATTTAACACAATGATATTTAAAGGGTACTTAGAGGGTAGAGAAGGGTTCCTTATTTTTGGAAAAGTTTGAACCAAAAATGAAGTAAAAAATAAATATAGTAATAATTAAAAAAAAATAAATGAAAAAAATGAAGAAAAATGATGCTTAATTTAAATAACAAAATATTGATATAAAAAATAAATGTTTGAAAATTCGAACAGGAATAAATATAATAAAAAGAATAATAATGCCAATAATAATAATAATAATAATAATAATAATAATAATATATAATAATAATAATAATAAATAATAATAATAATAATAATAATAATAATAATAATAATAATAATAATAATAATAATAATAATAATAATAATAATAATAATAATAATAATAATAATAATAATAATAATAATAATAATAATAATAATAATAATAATAATAATAATAATAAATAATAATAATAATAATAATAATTTAATTAATTATAATAATAATAATAATAATAATAATAATAATACAAAATTCAATAATTCTCCTGTAGGTGCTAGCACCTGTCAGCTGTCTCGAACAAGACATGAGTTTCTTGAGCAAGGCAAGGCAATCAGTTGGTGGCTTGCTAGGCCTATCCCAACACACTGAACCACTTTTATTATAGGTTATCACCTTACCACTATACCACTTAATTAGTTTGAAAATCGACGACAGGATCGGATAACATGTGAAGAGAACTAAATGCAAGGACGACAGGACTAGCCATCCGGCCTTGTGATTTCTCTGTCAACGGCTTGTAACTACTCCAGAACCAGCATTGGGAACCATTGCTCGGAGAAGCGCAATCTTTTGAAGAACCCCTGGGAGAGAGTGTTTGGAGGTTGGTTTGAGAACGATGCTGGTCCTACTGAAAGGTTGAAAACCCTACCTGAAGAGTCTGGATAGGACTCATGGACCGGCATGGGGACCGGCGAGCCGAAGAACTTGATCTTTTGGAGGGCTCTGGGAGAACTTCTTCAAGCAGATGGGGAAAGATGCTGGTTCCACTGACAGGGTGAAAACCCTTCCTGGGAGAGGATATAGATATAGATAGATATAGAATAATAATAATAATAATAATAATAATAATAATAATAATAATAATAATAATAATAATAATAATAATAATAATAATAATAATAATAATAATAATAATAATAATAATAATAATAATAATAATAATAATAATAACAATAATAATAACAATAATAATAATAATAAAAATAATAATAATAAAAACAATAACAACAATAACAACAATAATAATAATAATAATAATAATAATAATAATAATAATAATAATAATAATAATAATAATAATAATAATAATAATAAAATGAGTGAAGATGAAATTATGACGAAGCATTTTTTTTAATTATTTTCTTCGTATAAAAGGAGAAAAAAATTTGAACTTTTCTCACAAGTCAATTTCGATTAGGAACTTCAAAACGAAGATTATAAAAGAAGATTCTCGATCTTCGAATTATTCGGTCGGGAGTGTCTTCAAGTATAGTAAAGTCCTATAAAGCATATATATATATATATATATATTATATATATATATATATATATATATATATATATATATATATATATATATATATATATATATATATATATATATATATATATATATATATATATATATATATATATATATATATATATATATATATATATATATATATATATATATATATATATATATATATATATATATATATATATATATATATATATATATATATATATATATATATATATATATATATATATATATATATATATATATATATATATATATATATATATATATATATATATATATATATATATATATATATATATATATATATATATATATATATATATATATATATATATATATATATATATATATATATATATATATATATATATATATATATATATATATATTTATATATATATATATATATATATATATATATATATATATATATATATATATATATATATATTATATATATATATATATATATATATATATATATATATATATATATATATATATATATATATATATATATATATATATATATATATATATATATATATATATATATATATCCCCCTATATATATATATATATATATATATATATCTTCTAATCTTATCACTGATCACCAGTATGGCTTTCGCTTAAAAAGCTTTACTGGTGAACTTCTTTCCCTTCTCTCTGACTCTTGGTCCTCCTCTCTTCGGTGTTTCTATGAATCTTTCGCTGTTGTGCTAGGCATATCGAAACCCTTTGATAGAGTCTGGTACAAGGGTTTGATATCGAACTTCCCTCTTTGGGAATCTGTTCCTTCTCTCTAATTTTCTTTCCGGTCTTTCAATAGCTGCTTCTGTGGACGACCACCGTTCATCCTTTAAATCTATTAATAGTGGTGTTCCTCAGTGTTCTGTTCTATCCCCAACACTTTTCCTACTTTCCTTTAATGACCATTTCTTTATTACTTCATCACATATTCACTCCTACGTCGATGACTCCACCCTGCATAACTCCTTTTACAGTAGTTAATAGACGCAAGAAGTGTGGCTTTGGAGCAACTGACCTCTGATTTTTATCGCATTTTAAATTGAGGCAGAGGAAACACCGCCGTTTACAATGCTTCAAAAACTCAATTCTTCCATCTTTCTACTAGACATAACCTTCCACACAACTATGACGTCTTTTAAAACATACGACTCAAACTTTCATTTGTACTCAATATTCTCAATGTTTCTTTATCTCGTGATCTTTCTTGGAAGAATCACTTTACTTCTCTTTTCTAAACAAGTTTCAGAGATTGGGTGTTCAGAGGTGCTTTCGTGCTTTTTTTTACTCCACACCAGTTGCTTGTTCTTTATAGGGTTGCTGTTCGTAACTGTTTGGAGTACTCCTCACACTTCTGGGGTAGGTCCACACATAAGCTCTTCTCGAAAAGGTGGAAGATTTTTTGTCTTATCAACTCTCCCGCTCTTACTAACTCTCTCCAATCTCTTTCTGCCCAATAAATTTTTGCGCCACTCTCTCTATACTATCGCTATTACAACGGACTTTATTCTTCTGAACTCTCACGTCGCATACCTCCTCCATTGAGAAGTGCTCGTGCTACACGACTTACTGTAGAGTGTCATCCTTTTTCTGTCCAACTCTCCGACCCTAAACTTTAACAGCTATGCGCAGTCCTACTTGTACTCAACTGGTAAGGTCTGGAACACACTCCCCTTATCTGTTTTCCCAACTTCCTTTGATTTGCACACTTTTAAACGCAGTGTATCGGGATAAGTCTGCTAATAACTAGCAGATTTCCGGTATTCCTCAAACTCTGGTGGAAATTGGTAAGCTTCTGACCTTTAAGCCTAATAATGGATATCATATATATATATATATATATATATATATATATATATATATATATATATATATATATATATATATATATATATATATATATATATATATATATGTTTTACTTTGTCAGAAATTACAGTGCTTTTAAGGCTAGATGTATATAAACTGATATTGTAAAAAACTCCGTCCATTTTTAGTTCGGATTTTCAGAAATTGCCAAAAAAAAAAAATATATATATATATATATATATATTATAATATATATATATATATATATATATATATATATATATATATATATATATATATATATATATATATATATATATATATATATATATATATATATATATATATATATATATATATATATATATATATATATATATATATATATATATATATATATATATATATATATATATATATATATATATATATATATATATATATATATATATATATATATATATATATATATATATATATATATATATATATATATATATATATATATATATATATATATATATTATATATATATATATATATATATATATATATATATATATATATATATATATATATATATATATATATATATATATATATATATATATATATATATATATATATATATATATATATATATATATATATATATATATATATATATATATATATATATATATATATATATATATATATATATATATATATATATATATACTATATATATATATATATATATATATATATATATATATATATATATATATATATATATATATATATATATATATATATATATATATATATATATATATATATATATATATATATATATATATATATATATATATATATATATATATATATATATATATATATATATATATATATATATATATATATATATATATATATATATTTACATATATAAAATAAAAATGGAAGTAAAAATAAGATATTTGGCTCTGTCTCTGTTAAGTGTTGTCTTACTTAATTCTGTAAACATTTCTTCGGCCAATATAGACTATGTTTTCTCTCAATTTGCTAAAGATATGGTAAGTTAAACATATTAATAAAAATAATAATAATAATAATAATAATAATAATAATAATAATAATAATAATAATAATAATAATAATAATAATAATAATAATAATAATAATAATTGATATTATTATTATTATAATTATGATACTTAAAACAACAATAGTAATATTACTTGAAATAATAATAATCATAATAATACAATAATAATAGTAATTGTAATTATAATAATTATAATAATAATGATAATGATAATAATAATAATTATATTTAAAAGAATAATAATATATTTAAAACAATCATGATAATACTTAAAATAATAATAATAATAATAATACAAGTGATAACAATAATAATCACTTAATTAATCATAATAATAATGATAATAATAATCGCCTTAATAATAATTGATAATAATGATAATAACAATAATAATAACAATATTTAAAATAATAATATTAATAATATTAATAATAATAATAATGATGATAGTAATATTTTAAATAGTAATAATAATAATATTTAATATAATAAATAATAATAATTTTTAAAATAATTATAATAACAACAATGATAACGTTAATGTTAATATTAGAGTTAATAATATTTATGATAATAAAAATAATAATAATAATAATAATAATAATAATAATAATAATAATAATAATAATAATAATAATAATAATAATAATAATAATAATAATAATAGTTCTTGGAATCATGCCTCGGGAAGGAAACGATAAAGTACTATATAGACAAGGTGACAGAAGCAGTAAATTTGTGCGCAACTCCGCAACAATATGATATTGAGGATGTGGACGTTACTCTCTCCCCCGTCGTAACACAGACTCCAACTGCAGAAGATTTCTGGAGGGGGAACAACTTTCTCAACTGGCCTTTAAACTCTGTGAGTTTAATTATTATTATTATTATTATTATTATTATTATTATTATTATTATTATTATTATTATTATTATTATTATTATTATTATTATTAGTTAGTTAGTAGTAGTAGTTAGTAGTAGTAATGGTAGCAGTAATATATATATATATATATATATATATATATATATATATATATATATATATATATATATATATATATATATATATATATATATATATATATATATATATATATATATATATATATATATATATATATATATATATATATATATATATATATATATATATATATATATATATATATATATATATATATATATATATATATATATATATATATATATATATATATATATATATATATATATATATATATATATATATATATATATATATATATATATATATATATATATATATATATATATATATATATATATATATATATATATATATATATAAGTTTCAGCCGAGGACTCCTCTTAGGACCTCAAACAGAAGAGTGGTTGCCATTCCCTTTCCAATGAGGGCTTTTGATCTCGAAGACTTCTTCTTCAGAAGAAATGTGAGTTCTTTTATAATTATTATTATTATTATTATTATTATTATATATATATATATATATATATATATATATATATATATATATATATATATATATATATATATATATATATATATATATATATATATATATATATATATATATATATATATATATATATATATATATATATATATTATATATATATATATATATATATATATATATATATATATATATATATATATATATATATATATATATATATATATATATATATATATATATATATATATATATAATATATTTTTTTTTTTTTTTTATATTTATTATTTTTTTTATAATATATTCGTGCTAGTAAAATATAATAAAATAAAACGATTAGATATGAAAGCTAACCAAAAAGAATTACTTAAATAGGAATTATTAAAGGAAATAAGAATTAAATTAAAAGAATTCCGTCTACCGTGGCTCAAACGGTAGAGTAGTTGACTCACGTGTTTGAGGGAGTCGTTTCTATCCCATTTGGGAATCCTAGGTATATACTACCTTGTAAAGATCTGATTTTCATAAGCCTTGAGTCTAATTTAATAAATTAGGGTAAATGGTTTGTTGAAAAAATAATAATAATAATAATAATAATATAAAAAAATAATCTAATATAAATATTAAGTAAGGAATAGATATGAAAATTACTCAACCACGATTGATTTCTTTTAATCAATATTCTAAATACCAACAAATACTGTACTAAAGACTGATTTTGATGTGTTGATTGATGATATTTTAGTCAAACTAAAGATTGATTTTGATGTGTTGATTGATGATATTTTAATCAAACTAAAAATTGACTTTTATGTGCTGATTGGTAATATGTTAATCAAGCTAAAGATTGATTTTGATGTGTTGATTGATGATATTTTAATCAAACTAAAGATTGATTTTGATGATTGATATTATCAAAGTAAAGATTGATTTTGATGTGTTGATTGATGATATTTTAATCAAACTAAAGATTGATTAATGTTGATTGATGATATTTTAATTAAACTAAAGATTGATTCTGATATGTGGATTGATGATATTTTAATCAAAGTAAAGATTGATTTTGATGTGTTGATTGATGATATTTTAATCAAAGTAAAGATTGATTTTGATATGTTGATTGATGATATTTTAATCAAACTAAAGATTGATTTTGACATTGAATATTTAATCAAACTAAAGCTTATTGGAAACTTTGGAAGTGTCACTTTTTAAGAGGTGACATTTTAAAAAAAAAAAAGACTTTGTACCAAACTAACATGGTAGCTAGAAAGTAACCATATATCAAAAAAGACTTTGTACCACAATAATATGGTAGCTAAAAAGTAACCATATATCAAATTACATTAAACCTGAGTTAATTGACATAATAAAAATAATAGATGGAATTGTTCATAGTTTTTATTACTCCAATGTACGAAATAATTTAAAGAATTGATAAATTTTTTTGTATATTATTGTTATATACAAGTATTAAAATAAAAGTAAATAAATAAACTGAAATATTTTTCTGGTTTACAGAAGCGAGAAACTGAATTAATATTTAACGACAAAGTCGTTAAGGATTTGAAAGACAAAATCGAAAACCATGTTGGCAACTTGACTTGCATCCTCCAAAATATGAACTATGTAAGTATAAGTAATTATAAAAAAAAAATTATAAATAATATAATATAATATAATAATAATAATAATAAAAGCAATAATAATAATAATAATAATAATAATAATAATAATAATAATAATAATAATAATAATAATAATAATAATAATAATAATAATAATAATAATAATAATAATAATAATAATATAATGATAATTATAAATAACAATAATAATATAATATATTAATAATAATAATAATAATAATAATAATAATAATAATAATAATAATAATAATAATAATAATAATTATTAATTATTATTAATAATTATTATTATTATTATTATTATTATTATTATTATTATTATTATTATTATTATTATTATTATTATTATTATTATTATTATTATTATTATTTCTGAAACCAGATAAATGAGAAGAAACAAATTGAACTTGAATACATAAAAGGAGAAGTCAAGAATTTGAGTTTTGACAAAGATCTCGAGTTCGACTTACTCGAAGGGATCGATATCTGTACGGATATGACGGTAAGAATCCGGAATTACGTTTTTTTGGTACGCATTTTTTATTCAGATGTTGCACCGATGTGAATATATATTATTTATAAATTTTGCCTTTGGGTCAAGTCAATCTTTTCGTCCGAAATACATTTTGAAAATTTAATAATAAAAGCTTTTTTGGAAACAAAATTCAACAAAAATGTCTCCATTACTTACATCTTCTTCAGGTAATGATCTTAACAGTGTTTAACTCTCATTTTATAGGTTTGACCTGAGAGAATTCGTTGGGAACAAAGATCTTTCTTGCAAAATATTAGACTAAAAAAAAGTATTGTTGGGGATCTTAACTAATTATGTCATTTAGGAAAAGGGAAATTTCACTTAAAGGAAAATTTCTCATTTTAGTGTAGGGAGCCTTAATTTAATAGGTCGCACTTCATAAACGTTTTAACTCATGTTGGGGGGAAGGTCTTAATTTATGAGGTCATTCTGCGTTAAAGTTTTTCCTTATATTGAGACTATTAATTTATCATACCATTTCCCTCTATATTTGCACAAACGGTAGAGTGATTAACCCACGAACTTGAAGGCTCCTGTTCGATTACCCAAGTGGATCCTACGTATATACTACCTAGTAAAGTTCTTCTACTTGAATAGGGCAATGCCAGTTAACTGCGATTTTGGGGTTTTCACTCACTGTCATTATTTAAAGAAAAGTTTTTTTCTCATTTTAAGTTTCTTGAAAAAATCAAATTGAATGTTTGGACTTCCGAAATCAATTTCATGTCAATTCAGGATTTTTCTCTAAGCATATTTTATCTACTCTGAGTATATTTTTATCTATACTCTGAGTGTATTTTATCTATATAATCTGAGTATATTTTATCTACTCTGAGTATATTTTTATCTATACTCTGAGTATATTTTATCTATATATTCTGAGTGTATTTTATCTTTATACTCTGAGTATATTTTATCTACTCTGAGTATATTTTATCTATTTACTCTGAGTACATTTTATCTGCTCTGAGTATTTTATCTATTCTGAGTGTATTTTATCTATACTCTGAGTATATTTTATCTTTACTCTGAGTATATTCCATCTACTCTAAAAATATTTTATCTACATACTCTGAGTATATTTTATCTACTCTGAATATATATTTTTCATTCTAATTGAGGAACTAGGTTCAGTTTCTTCTGAAAAATAATAAAACCTTGTAACAACCCTCGAATTTCAATAATTTTTTACATTTTGTTCACAAAGATTTTGAAACTAAAGTTTGTGAAGCTAAAACTTCTCTTTCAACCAAGCTTTAATCTTTCTCATTACCTGCCAAAGAATGTTCAATGATTGAAATGATACTTGCCTGATTGTCTGATACTGTAGTTCATTAGGTTCATTAGTGGAACTTTTAACCCCTGTAGTCTTCTTCAGCTAAAAATAGTTATAATTAAACAATTCATAATTATATTAAATAATATAATTATTACATAAAATAATATTCATAATTTCAAACTTCAATTGTTTGCAATTTCACTTTCAATCTGTCATGCTAAAAAACTGTCCCAACGAAAATGTCTAGAAGAATTTCTCCCTCCCCCCCCAAAAAAAAAAATTATATTTAGGGCTTCGCACATTTGTGATGCTACTTTTATACAAATTATATATCTTTTCTCTACTGAGCATCTGTGATGTCCTTTTTATAATATATATTTTCGTCTTTGAGCATTTGTGATACTGCTTTTTTTTATATATATATAAATATAAATAATATATCACGTCACCGTTTGACCATATGTGATGTACTTTGTTTTTTTTTTTTTTTTTAGAAATAATATATCTTTATAATATATCTTTGTAATATATCTATTTGACTTTCTTATTTCTCAAAATGAATTATTAGCACCTAACTTAATGTTTAAATAACGACCTTTATATTCTTACAGACATGTTTACCAGTCAAAAGAATGAAAACAGCTCTTTCGGAAAACTTAAAACGAGTTATGCATTTCATCAAGTGCTCCGAAGAACAGAGAAACCTCGCTTGTTTGAAACACACCCTCAGGAGGGAGAGGAACAAATTTCAGACGCAGGAACTTAACGAAGGTCTTTTCAGTCTGCTTCAGGAGGACGAAAGACTTCTAGCAATTATTTGGAGTAACTATTTGACAAAAGTTCCTGAACAATACGCTTATGATATGGTCTATTAAGTTTTGATATATGCGGCTTGTAAATATATATATATATATATATATATATATATATATATATATATATATATATATATATATATATATATATATATATATATATATATATATATATATTATATATATATATATATATATATATATATATATATATATATATATATATATATATATATATATATATATATATATATATATATATATATATATATATATATATATATATATATTATATATATATATATATATATATATTATATATATATATATATATATATATATATATATATATATATATATATATATATATATATATATATATATATATATATATATATATATATAATATATATATATATATATATATATATATATATATATATATATATATATATAATATATATATATATATATATATATATATATATATATATATATATTATATATATACGAAGTATATTTTATATTTTATATTATATATATTGATTTAGTTTTAAAAGAAATATGGATTAAAATTTTTTTTGAAAATTGAAATTTAAAATGTATTTATCTATTTTCTTTTTTAATATATTTATTTATCTATTATTATTATTATTATTATTATTATTATTATTATTATTATTATTATTATTATTATTATTATTATTATTATTTTCATTATTATTATTATTATTATTATTATTATTATTATTATTATTATTATTATTAATATTATTATCGTATTATATTTTTTATTTATAACATGGGTTTGTAAGCATATTGGCCAAACCAATATTAAGTTGCTTCACAAAATATATATATATATATATATATATATATATATATATATATATATATATATATATATATATATATATATATATATATATATATATATATTTCTTTAAATAAAAAAAAAAAATTTTATTTTTCAATTTTAAATTATATTTTATTTAATATTATTTTTTTTTATTTTTAAATTTATTTTATTTTATTATATTAATAATAACAAGACCATATGCGTATCCCTAAGGGATACGCATATGTGCTTGTTATTATTATTATAATTAGTGTTATTATTATTATATGCCCGTTAATTGCACTTCGTTTTCTATATCTTTTTTTAAATTAAAAAAAAAAATTTAAATTACTTTTGTGTTGTCATAAATTAAATATCTCTATTATTAAAAAAAATGTTTAATATTATTATTATTATTTTTTTATTTGGTATTTTAATTTATAAAATAAATAAAGATTTCTTTATAAATAAAAAATGCGATATTTAAATTTTATTGTAAGAACACCTTATTGATTTAATTTCCATAAAATAAATTGTTTAATTT
>SEYY01001018.1:370849-373349 GCA_009176605.1 Armadillidium nasatum
AGATTCTGGTATTTTTCAACTTTGATGGAAATTAGTTGGCCACTGTCCTTTGCACACCAGAGAAGATATATATATATATATATATATATATATATATATATATATATATATATATATATATATATATATATATATATATATATATATATATATATATATATATATATATATATATATATATATATATATATATATATTCAGTCAAATCTTGGAACAGATGATAGTCCAATTTACCTTCCAGTACCTATCGTTACAAGTACCAGAAACCATCCTTACTTTTCTTTGCAAAATACCAGACAAGTAAGTCTTTATTAATTAAAATATGAGGAAACAGTTTCCGTTCATAAAATGAATAAGTAAATGAATGAATGAATAAATAAATAAATAGATGCAAGAGTGTACGATGTTCTTACTTAATGTTTTAAGTAATTAAAAAATTATTTGTTTATTTCTAAGAGTGTTTTTTTTTTATTCTCAGAAGCGACATGCTTTCTTTAACGAGATGAAACTGAGAAATCTTAAAAACAACGTAATCAGAAAACTGAAAATTGCTTCCTGTGTGCTTCAGAAGATGGAGATAGTAAGTAGAGAATTTTTGTGATCATTTCATAATAGTTGCATGAATTTTTTCCTACGAAATACATTATTATGTGCTAAATGGTTTCTATTATTTTGTGTTTGAGGCAAGAGGGTTGAGGTTTGTCATAAGACTACTGTTTCAAACATCCCCAAGAATGATTCATTATTATCAGTTTCCTGGTAATATCCTTATACTTCTGGCATAACATCTTGATGTAAATATAAATGTCAGGTCCCCATAAATGCTTCATTTCTCCATAATATTCTGATATAAGTTATAAGTTTATGATTCTCAGGAATATAATTCTGCTCTAGTCATGCATAGTTTTCTTGTATTAAAAATATATGTCAGGTTCCCAGAAATATTTTTCTTGCTCCGGAATAACACCCTTCTGTGAGAAATAAGTGTCAGATATCCAGAATTATTTCCTGTTCTGTCAGAGCACATTGGCATTAGATATGTGCAAGTTCTCCGGACTAACAATACCATGATTTCCAGTTCTAGAATCTCGTTTGTCCAAATTTTTAAATTATCTTCATCTTGCAGCTTGACAACGACCTCAATATTCAGTGGAATGAGTTCGAGAAGCTTTATACAAAAGATTACGGCCTGGAACACGAACTCCAAAAGGATTTGATGGAGGTCTTCACCAAATGCAAAAACTCTGTGGTAAGGTCAATCACACATGTACTTGAAACATCTGTCACCAGTACACCTAATAATAACATTATATTACATCTGTAATCAGTACAATTAATAGCCCACAATATATTCAGTTTTAATTCTATTGTATGTAATACTTTAAATAATTAACTTTTCAGCTATGCATGGACTCCGACGTCGCTCAAAAGCCAGGAGACTTTCCTCTTGGTCTCAAACAAGTGATGTACTTTAAGAAATGTGAAATGAAAAAGAAAACTGCTGCATGTATCAAGAAGGACCTCAGGGAAAAGCCAGAAATGTTTGAGCTCCAAGGGCTCGATGGTATGTTGGACCACTACGAAGATGATGACGAGAAAATGCTTAAGACTCTTAAACTTTTCATTAAGTATGGAGATGATGATGCAGAATTTTTCCATTAATTTAAACAACAATATAACTTGCTTGAGTAGACATATGGATCCTTCTAGAACGGTCACTTGATTCGTGTATACGGAGCAAAATTAGTTCATTCAAGTAGAGAATTTTGGCCTACAAATGGCCTGCTAAATTTCTTTCTTATTAGAACATTAAATTTTTTTTTATTCAAATTGGTGGGCATTTTTAAAATTAAATATATATATATATATATATATATATATATATATATATATATATATATATATATATATATATATATATATATATATATATATATATATATATATATATATATATATATATATATATATATATATATATATATATATATATATATATATATATATATATATATATATATATATATATATATATATATATATATATATATATATATATATATATATATATATATATATATATATATATATATATATATATATATATATATATATATATATATATATATATATATATATATATATATATATATATATATATATATATATATATATATATATATATATTATATAATTATATTATATAGCAAAGATAATGTAATTAAAATTTATTACCCTTGCATGATAAAACACAGCTGAATATTGTTATTTATTTATTATTTTTTTTGTATTTATTTATTTATTTATTTATTTATGAATTATTTATTTATGAATTATATATCCAAAATAATTACATAAAATAATAAAAAAAAAAAATATATAAATAAATATATATATATATATATATATATATATATATATATATATATATATATATATATATATATATATATATATATATATATATATATATATATATATATATATATATATATATATA
>SEYY01001018.1:375849-408349 GCA_009176605.1 Armadillidium nasatum
TTTAAAGAAATTATGTTTTTTAGGCTCCTTTTAAATATTCAATATTACTCTTTCTTTACTTTATAAGCAATTTTCCTATTACGTTTTTAATTAATTCTATTTATTACGCATTCATCTGTAAAGCATACTCTTTGACATAGTACTTTCGTTGATATAAAATATCAGCTTAGAAAAACAAACCAACCAACTTTTTAGACAAGTATTTAGTGCCATCTATTGGTTTATAAAATATTTGAAGGAAAAGTGAAAAGAGTCGGTGTTGCTTATAGAGACATAATTCAATGGTTTTTAAATTACCTTAAATTTTTTTATTATTATTATTGGTTAATAGCTTATGTCCCAATTATGTGAATGAATTCTCAATGTGATTTTCTAATAGTATATATGAAATTGATGGAAGGAAATGGGAGGACAGCAAGGCAAAGAACGACAGCAAATTATTGGACCAAATATTGGCACTATTACCAGGTCCACAAGAGCCAAATATCGTTCTGGGCGTGACATTCGACCTATAGGATCTAATGTATTTACAGAGCATAGTGGTAAGTATAGTAATTCAAATAGAAATAAATTATTATCCAAGGAAAGTAGTTTGATTAGACCCCTTTGAGTTAGGCCTGATATGGGTGTAGGCTTGGTCATTAGAACAAGTCTGTACAGATTCTGACAGATGATTTCTTGTCTTACTAAAATTTTGGGCAAGTAATTATATTATCAATGTAATTCGATTAATATATTGTTTTATCAACATTGTTTACAATTCTCTAATCAATGTTTGAAAGAATGAAAAGCTGTTTTATGTTGTAACCTAGAAATGAGAATAGGAAAATTAATACTTGTGTAAATCAAGAAAGTAATTTAATGGATAGCTTAATGTGTTACTGTTTATAAAATTTTTACTTAAATGTTTATTTCATTAATCAAGTTTATTGAAACTTTATTATTTTCTTTGACACAATTGTTCAAGCATTTCTAAAAATATTTGTCATAAATCAAAATTTTATAGGTAATCGTATTGCACAGTCTTTTAACCTGGTATTATTAGCAAACTCAAGAAATTTTTAGTATACCTTTGTTTTTTTTTTTGTTTTTTATTAATCTACATTAAAATTAGTGTGTAAAAGTAAATTAATATCATGCTGCAGTCTTTTCTATATTTCCAATCCAAATGTTTTAGGTAGTATAATAAAATATATAGTTCTATTTCGGATGATACTAGGAAAACTGGATATTTTTGTTAGAAATTTAAGATGACTGTAAAAGTTTGGTATGACTTACCATCAGTAAACTTGTTGATTGAGCAATTATTTAAATATAATATACTTGGTAGAGGTAATGGAGTTCCGATCTAGCCAGAATTCTTATTAAAATTTTATATTTAATTCAGGTATAAATATCAGAATATCTTTATCTAAAAAAAAAAAAAAAATATATTTTAATATATATATATATATATATATATATAATATATATATATATATATATATATATATATATATATATATATATATATATATATATATATATATATATTCCAAAAAAATTTTTTGATTAAATTTTTAAAACATCAAAGTCAAAAGGCTATATTCTTTTTGGTTTTTATTAACCCTATTGCCAATGAGAAATGCCTTGGGTTCTTTGTTATTAAAATTTATTTTCCACTTATCAGGCCCAACTAAGAAAGTCCTCAACTAATACTGGACTTTAAAATAAACTTAAAAATACCCACTTTTACTATTATTAATAAACTTAGAAACCCCCTTTTTTTATTATTATTATTATCAAAATCATTTACATAGATTAGAAAAATCTCGCTTGGTACTTTACCATAAGGAACACTGCTTTCTACCAGCTGTTATGATTTATGACAATTAATTCTATACTGTGCCATCTGTCACAGAATCTGTTTTTTATCTAGTTAAACTTCTCCACCCGTACTATATTGTGATAATTTTGATATCAGTCTAGTAAAAAGTATTTTATAAAATTATTTATAAAAATAAAAAATATTAGTAAGCTCCCCTTTGTCAATACATTATAAATAATATACTTGATCAATTTTATAAAGTTAGTTTGACAGATCTATCCTTCTTATATATCAATCAAAATCAGGCCTCCAACCCTGGACATCTCATTTGTTAAGTGAGTGTTCAATCGACTGAGCTATGGAGGTGCTTATATATATTATATATATATATATATATATATATATTATATATATATATATATATATATATATATATATATATATATATATATATATATAATATATAATATATATATTTTTTTTTTATGTATCTACTGAAAGTCCGAGATCTACCATCCTATAATATTTATCTACCATATTATATTAATAGTATTTTTAAGTGCTGAAAAAGACCTATTCGCTAGATGTAGGCATAGATTTACCCTTCAAGTTGAAGTTAAGTTGAACTAGTTTGTTAGATCCAACAAATTAATTCATTGTTAGAAATGTAAACAGTTGTACAACTTATCAATATGGAAATCCAAACATAAGTATGATGTATCCAAATACTTGAATTAAAACTAATTGGTAGATCACATATTGGAATGAAAACTTGTAGGTAGATCATATATATATATATATATATATATATATATATATATATATATATATATATATATATATATATATATATATTATATATATATATATATATTGAAATGGGAGATGAATAGGATGTTCCAGTTCTGTATACCCTTTATTCCCAGTATGAAATAGGCCTATTTCTATACCAATATTTAATATATAGTAGAGGAAAATTTTGATTTATTTGTATTGTAGAGATGTGGTTAGAGCTTTTTTAATGATTTATTACTGTAATTCAAAAGTGGGAGTTATTCATTTTATGTATTGACATATTGTTATTGATGTTCCATCTTGTTTAAGAAATACTATTCAATCTGCTTGTGGACCAGAATTGAAAACTGTTACAAAGATTAAATCTCTTTGTGTTGATATTATGACATGTAATAAACTATTTAGAATATGAGCTTGTTTTTATAAGTTTTTTATAGATCTACTCAGCAGTAGGAACTTAATATTTGCAATGATAAACAAGATAAGTCACCATGCTTTATTTAGGAAGGTAGTATAATCGTATTGACCAATTTTAATTCTGATATTGATTGAAGCACTTTCCTTAATACTGATCAAACTAGTTTATTGGGCTATTTTTTGATTGTATATGTTAAAACAGGTGATTGAATTTGAAATTTTTTTTAAAAAATTCTGATTTAGGTAAATTCAAAAATATTAATTGAGATGTGGAGTTGGGGATCCAAAACTGTTTACAAATGTATGAAACACTTGATTTAATCTGGAAATATAATAAGTCACAATGATTTTCTGTTAAGAGGAATCTGGACAAAGAACAAAATCCAAATTTTTTGAATAGAGAGATATGAGATAAAATTAGGGTTAAGTTTAAGTAGTTTAAAAAGTTTTAAAAATGTAAGTTTAATAGATTTGGAAACTTTTTTCCTGTTGAAGGAGAATAAGAAACAAGATAAATCAAGTGATAGGAAAACCTAATTGATAATCAGGAATAAAATGGCAAGAAATATTAAAAAGTAATTTGAAAGTGTTAAGAAATATGAAGAAACTAGAAATAAAAGGCCTAGAAATCAATATAAATGTTTTACCATTTAAAGTATAAGTAAATAAAGAGAGGATGAGAAATTTACAAACATTTATTAAAATAGGGATACAAATTTGGCATTTTCTTTCTAGCCTATTTTCTTTTCTTTGTCTTTAGCTAATTGACAACTTCATTGTCTTGCCTTCTTCAGGTGTGCAAGCTCACCATCATCACTACAGATTTTTTTTTTTTATATTAATGGTTATAAACAGTCCATAAGATAGGGTCTATGTGATTTGACTTACATAAAAGTTATGAATGTAAATGGATTCCATTATTGGACCTAATATGCTTGCATATTTAAAAAAAAAAAGTGAGCAACATATGCCAAATAACCAGAAACTTGTCAGCAAGGTAAATTAATAGGCAGGAAACTTGTACCTTTATTTCAAAAACTTCTATTCATTTTTTTGACCTTTTCATATTTATTCCAAATTATAAACATATTTAGCTATATCAAAATTGAGATAAAGACAATTCTATTTAATTACCATGGAATGTTAGGCCATTTAATTGAAAGATGACCACAGGATTGGAGCCCTTTACCTAAGAAAAGACATTGATATACCTGAGGCTTTCAGTCCAGAATTACAAGAATAGTGTTTTAAAATATGGATCTTTGTGGTAAAACTGAAGGAACTGGTATGTTTCCTATTGAAAAGATATGACTTGTATTAGTTAAATTTTCATTTGTTAACATTGAAAAGAAAAAATTGTCTCATTAGGAAATGGAAAATTCTAATGTTTTGTATAGAATTGAGATAGCATTTTTAAATATATATATATATATATATATATATATTATATATATATATATATATATATATATATATATATATATATATATATATATAATATATATATATCTGGTATATATAACTACTGGTGGGTAAAAGGCCAGAGCCCTTCATAGTTTTAACTATAGTTGAGAGCCTGACTGATATATTAACTCTTTTTTCCACACTCTAGTACCTCTAAATTACTCTGGACCCCAATTCTTTAGTTGGGTTTATACCAGCATTTTCCAACTGGGGTCTCAGGGAACCACAGAGGCTTTGAGGGGGTCTTCAAGGAATAAATGTTTACTTAATTTAGGAATATGGCATATGAGTATATGGGGGTCAACATATATAAAGTTAGGACTCAGGAGGTCCTCAAACAAAAAAGGTTGGGAACCCCTGGTTTATACCAAAAATGGAAAGTTGGCAAATAAATTATGAAACTATAATCTCAGGAACCAGTAGTTTTTTAAGCCTGAAATAAATTTCAAGTTAGATTAAGTTAAATTTCATTTATTTAATTTTGTATTAATGTTAAATATTTATACCTATATAATGCTTTGTACAATAATGTTGAAAACAGGAAAAACTATTATTCTTGAAACTTTCTTTCATCACCTGATATGAAGGAAATAAACAAAACCTTCAAACCTCTCCAATGGCAGGGCAGAAAAAATTTGTATCAGATAATTTCTAAGAAAAAAAAAAAAAAAATGAACTACTTGAACTCATTAGAACAGCTGATGCATGAAAATGTGCAAATACAGCAGATTGAATTATACCATAGGTAATAAACACTGAAGAAAAAAAAAGATGACAAAGTATTATTATTGTCTCCATCATTCACTCCATTTATGTTGCCATTTAACGAATCCTGTACTTTAATGTCAAATTATAGAAATTAAAAATGTACAAACCATTTAAATATCTTGAAAAGGATCTTTCACTCAGAATACATGATTGTCATGTGAAACAGAAATGATCAGTAATCAACACAAAAAAGCTGACTCCCAAGTTCTTAACTCTGACTCCCCAACCTATCTGGTTTGTATTATAAAAATATTTTGTTTGGTCTTACAGCATTATTACTGAACACTTTCAGCACTCTTTACAGTTTTTTTTTTTTTTTTTTTTAATTTTTTACATCTACCATATCAGAAATATAAATCTGACCCACTGAGGTATAGCCAAAAACCAAGATAAAATCTCCACCTGAAGTGCTGACATACTTACTTTTAATTATTTTAAAATTATATATTCTTAAATTATTTTCAAATAACTTTTGTTTCATATTTCAGAGGCTCTTCTAGCAGTCCGTCCATTACCAGATTTACCTGATGTAGTTAGTGGAGGTGTGAATCAATTTGGAGAAACATTAGGAGGCCCAGGTCCTCCAGATATTCAACAGCAGCTTCATCCTATAGGCAACACTTTTTCTGGTGTCCAAACGCCATTTAGCTCTTTATCAGCCCAATCTTCTAATGAGCAGCCTTCTACAGCTGTTAAGTGGCATTCTAGAGAAAATTTATTAGCCCCCGAGGATGAAGGGGATCCTCAGCTATTTGTGGCACTTTACGAATTTAGGGCTCAGGGAGAAAATCAGTTATCTCTTAAGAAAGGTGAGATAAATTGCAACATATATTAACTTGAATGTTGAAATTTCATATTTTTGTTAGTTGAAAATGAAATAGAATATTAAATATAAGATATTTTAATATTTTTTTAATATTTTATCAGCTAGTGGATATAATTTTTCTTTTTATGCGCAAATTATTATATTTATAATTCAAAAAAATTTTTTTTTAAAGAATTTGATTGTAAAATGAAAAAAAAAAATCTTTAAGAATACTATGAACCTAAAATGGAAGCATATTTAGATTCTTCTAAATACATAACGAATTTGATTTTTTCAATTAAAAGTATTACTAGAAGTAGTAACTGTGAAAGCATGATTTTTTAAAGTTATTATTACTATTCCTATTATTATTATTTATCAATTTGCAGGGGAACAAGTTAGGGTTCTTAGTTATAACAAATCTGGTGAATGGTGTGAAGCTCATGCTGCATCTGGAGATGTTGGATGGGTTCCTTCTAACTATATAACTCCTGTCAATTCCCTAGAAAAGCATTCCTGGTACCATGGCCCAATTTCTCGTAATACTGCAGAGTACCTTTTGTCTTCAGGCATTAATGGGTCATTCCTTGTGAGAGAGTCTGAAAGCTCTCCTGGTCAGCGTTCTATATCTCTCCGTTTTGATGGAAGAGTTTATCATTATAGGATTAATGAAGATGAAAATTCCAAGGTGAAGGTTTAAAAGATTCAGTACGATGTAATTTAATTTCAAATAAGGCTAGTTTTGTGCTAACATTTGACACTATACCTAATTATATTTTTATTGCACCACCAACTCTGACACTTTATATTTATTTCATCCCTTACTACATTATATATATATATATATATATATATATATATATATATATATATATATATATATATATATATATATATATATATATATATATATATATATATATATATATATATATGGTTTTCTCTTAAAAATAGTTATATGTGTCTGCTGAGTGTCGTTTCAACACATTGGCTGAGCTAGTTCATCACCATTCTCAACATTCCGATGGGCTTATAACCCAACTTTTGTATCCAGCTCCAAAACGTAATAAACCCACAGTCTTTGGCATTACACCAGGTATGATCATTGTTTTTTTTTTTTTTTTTTTTAAAAAAAAAAAAAAAAAAAAAAATAAAAAAATTATAATATAATATATATTATATATATATATATATATATATATATATATATATATATATATATATATATATATATATATATATATATATATATATATATATATATATATATACTTTGACTAATTGTCAATTTTTAAGAACCAGATGAATGGGAAATTGAGAGAACTGATATAGCTATGAAACACAAATTGGGTGGAGGACAGTATGGTGATGTTTACGAAGGTATTTGGGTTCGTTATGACATCACAGTGGCAGTGAAAACATTAAAGGTTAGTGTGTGTGTGTGTTTTTTTCTTTTTTTTTTCTGAATTAGGGATTTTAATACTTGTCTATTATACCTTCCATGTATATTAAGAAGAGGAAAAAAATAAAATATAATGAGGGCTTGGTTTATATTTTCTCTTTTAATCTCCTATTAAAAGGTTAAAAAAAAAATAAAAAAAATACTGGTAATATTTAGTTTTAATATCGTCCAAGGACTGACCGAACCATATATATATATATATATATATATATATATATATATATATATATATATATATATATATATATATATATATATATATATATATATATATATATATATATATATATATATATATATATATATATATATATATATATATATATATATATATATATATATATATATTAATTAGAAATTATATTTAAATAAAATTTTGATTGATTTCCTCAACCCTCCCTTAACCTTCCTTAAATTTGATAAAACTTTTAGGAGGACACCATGGCCTTGAAAGACTTTCTTGAAGAAGCGACAATCATGAAAGAAATGAAGCATCCGAATTTAGTGCAGCTTTTAGGTGTTTGTACAAGGGAGCCTCCATTTTATATTGTTACAGAATTTATGACTAGGGGAAATCTTCTCGATTATCTAAGGACTTGTAACCATTCAGAAGTTAATGAAGTGGTTTTGCTGTATATGGCAACTCAGATAGCTTCTGCCATGAAATATTTGGAAGGTCATTCATTTATACACAGGTAATTTTATTACTAATGTGTAAATCGAAATTTTTTTTCACGTTTTTGCTCGTATAATGTATGAAATTTGTCATCCTTGTTTTTACAGAGATCTTGCTGCGAGGAACTGTCTTGTTGGTGAAAACCATCTTGTCAAAGTTGCTGATTTTGGTTTAGCGCGACTTATGAGAGATGACACCTATACCGCCCATGCAGGAGCTAAATTTCCTATTAAATGGACCGCCCCAGAAGGATTAGCTTATAATAAATTTTCCACTAAGGTTGGTTGATTGTTTGCCATATCACTTGTTATAGATGTGAGTAACATTATAACGTTTCATTGTCAATCCAACCCCATGACCAACTGTCTTGACTTAAAATTTAATATAAATAAGCCTAACAGGTTAATATAGACCCAAGTCTCTTGCAGCCTTCTCCTATTCCTTAAATTAGTAGTTATTCATCTTTCCTAATAAAAATCACGATTTCTGTATCTCACCCTATTTTTGTTTTGCCTTAACTAGTCTGATGTATGGGCTTTTGGAATACTTCTTTGGGAAATTGCAACGTATGGAATGTCACCTTACCCCGGAGTAGACCTTACAAATGTGTATCATTTGCTAGAGTCAGGTTACAGGTATTTTTGTATATTTACGTTTGTTTGTTTCTTATTTTCTATACCTTCTTCCTACTATATATCTAATGGAGGTTTGTAAGATTAATAACCTTCTTCCATTATTGATGGAAAATGAAAGTTCTCAAAAATATAATGAATACAAAATTTTACTCTTATCATTAGTATTATTTTTTTTTTATATTAATTTTGTTCTAGCCAATTTAAAGAATAAAAAACTTTCCTTTTCTGTTAAATTTTTCTTTTAAATTTTTTCTGAAGAATTTTCCTCTTACCCCCATTTTCCTTCCCTTCTCCTCCTCGTCATCCCTTCCTTTCAGAATGGATTGCCCTCAAGGTTGCCCAGCTCAAGTTTATGAATTGATGAAGCAATGTTGGCTGTGGAATCCAATGGACAGGCCAACATTTAATATGATTCATCATGCTCTTGAAACGATGTTCCAAGAAACCTCTATTACAGAAGGTTAGTAGAAGTGTTGCATTGATATTGATACCATGGAGTAAGTGCTTTCCTCGTTAGTTATATATTATGTTATTTATTTGGAGACTCATTCTGTTACTAACTATATTATTTGAAAATATCCATAATTATAAATAATTATACTGGTAAATTCTATAAGTTAATTTTTTGGACATTTTAAGGTTTTGCACTAGTTTTGACATACACTCAATGACTTCCTTCTTTGAAAAATTTGTCATCTTAGCACTTTCATGTCAGTGAGTGAAAATCTGTGAATCTGATTACTGTAATTCACAAATAGTTTTTAGGACATTTTGGAAGTTCTTCGTGAATATGTAAAATTATAAAGCTGTAGGCTTGTAAATCTTTCTAGTCATTATATATATATATATATATATATATATATATATATATATATATATATTATATATATATATATATATATATATATATATATATATATATATATATATATATATAGGAACCGACCGGGGCCCCGGCTAACCCCGGCCCTGGCTAAAAATCAGGGAAAACCGGGGTTTGCCTGCCGGGGTTAAAATGGCAAATTATACTTGAGGGGACAATCCAAATTTTTTTTTTTTTTTAATTTTCAGCCGATTCTCTTGAAATATTCAGTGTATATAGCTTTTCTCTTGGTGAAAAAAAAGTCCATTTCTAGCGTTTTTCTGAGTCTATAACTGCTAAAAAGTTTTTTTTTAGGGGAAATTTGACACTTTTCAAATGAATGGCGGGGCCAAACCACTTTTCGGAATAACTTGAAATTTGGATGTATATTCATAATTCTATTGGCAACGAAAACATGTAGTAGACATTTGTTCCCAGAGTTATAGAAAAAATGTTATAAGCCCAAAACTGAACAACTAAAGAAAAAAAAATGAAAAAAAAAAAATCCACCTTTTCGGTCAATCAAATTTAAAGCAAAACTATAACTATAACATTCCTTATTTTAGGAGGGTATAGAGGAGGGATGGGGCTACAAATTCTTCTCTATACTTTATTCGATGCGATTCGTTGGTTTCGAGATATAGCCTCTCAAAAAAGGTCCATTTTTGACCAAATTTCAAATATTTCCAAAGTTTGAGAGGCTATATCTAGCTTCAAACAAAAAGCATTTAATAATACGCTAAATAAAAATTATAGCCCTGTCCCTCCTCTAAACAATATCCAAAAATAAAAAAAATTAATTGGTAGCATGTTTTTTAAATAATTTTTTTCTCCGGAAGGGTACGATTTAAAAAAAAAATAATAATTTCAAGTGCTTATATCTTTTTTTCTAGATGTGAAATCAAAAATCTGTTCTCACCAATGCAAGAAACTGAGGCTAAGATTCAGTTAAATTTTCAGCTCATGTGGACGAGTGGTTTGACCCCGTTATTCATTTTTTCCAACTTTGTGTCAAAATAACTTTCAAACTGTTAGACTCAGAAAAATGCTCGAAATCAACTCAGAACTTTGGGACAAAATGCATATTCCCTGAAAATTTCAGCTTAATCAGTCAAATAATAAAAAAAAAAATTTTAAAACAAAATATAAGAAAATTAAGATATTTCTTCTTGCTTTTTTAAAATTTTCTCTTTTTTTGTTTCTTTTGACTGCTCCTTTTCTGCTAGTGAATGTTCATTTTTGTGTTTTGATTTTAAATGCCCCCATAAAGATTTGGTTGAAATTTTTTTACTTGTACCACCCGGAGGTTCTCTTCTAATTTTCTGACTGCAGATGTTACATTTAGCTATTTCGAGCCTATCCTGAAACATTGTAAAGTACTTCCATACTGCTGAAGCTGATATTTTAACCATATTGATTGAAAGTATAAACAAAATAATAATTTTTAAATAATGTTGCTAATTGATTCAAGTTTGATACATAGCAATGATATGTATAAATATAGGTTATGTTGATAATTTTATATCTTACATTTTTTCAAACTTTACTTTGTGGGCTTATAGGTAAAGCTGATGAATCACTATTATGCACTATTATGAATCAAAAAAATTTTTTTTTTAATTTTTGTACTTTTTATTAAACAAAATCTGTAATTTTCTTACATTTTTCCGGAGAAAATGCATATAATCATTAATTTAAGTGAATGTTGGCTATTCTACGCCTTTCTTATAATTAAATAAACCTCAATTAAATTTATATCTAATTGTTTTAACCTAAAATTTCAGTTTTTTTGACCTCTTTACAAATTTTAGTCAACCCCGGCCACGGCAAAATTCCAGCCCCGGTCGGTCCCTATATATATATATATATATATATATATATATATATATATATATATATATATATATATATATATATATATATATATATATATATATATATATATATATATATTTTAGCTCAGTGAAATAGTATGTGTCACCCACAAATCTACCTAGAGAGCTACTGAATAAAACCAATTTCTCTTTTAGATTAAAGCTGGGGAAAATTAGAGGGAAGTGTTTAAACCCTACTCTAGTTGTGTGTATGAAAGAGGGAAAATTGCTGCAAAGTTTAGGATCAGATAGGAGAACAAGAAGGATGAGAAAATATATAGAAAGAGAGGGTCATTCGAGCTCTCTTAGGAAAAAAATATGAGATTAAAAATTCTTAGGGCCAATGTCGTTTATAATGTCAATAGTATTAGAAAGGTTTTTAAATATTTCAGTATGCAAAGATTGCGTAATTAGTAACTTGTAGGTGGGTGGATCTTTTTTTTTTATTTGTTCCATGCATTTCTTAAGGAAAGAAGACGCTCCTATGCAGAGAAAGCAACATGGGTGTTCTAAACTCTAAAGAATTTATGAAACATCTTAGAATTCTTGACTTAGAAACTATTTAATCCTTCAAAGAAAATTTACATGAAAAGGAAAATCTGAAAATATAACAATGGAAGACTTGTAGTTTAATAAAAAATAAATAAAATTAAAAAAAAAAAAAATATTGTAAAAAATAGCTAAAGGACTATTAAATTAAAGACAGTGAATATCAGAAGTCAGTTATCCCTAGACATGATTCAATAAAGATCCGAGGTTAATATATATTAAAAAAATTATAATGACCTCAAAAGGGAAAAATAAATTCAAAAAAGTTGGTTATTCTTTTAATAATCAAGATATATATATATATATATATATATATATATATATATATATATATATATATATATATATATATATATATATATATATATATATATATATATATATATATATATATATATATATATATATAGAAGTAGAACAGCAATTAGCAGCGGGGGGCGGATTGAAGAAATCTGGAAGATCATCTTTGTCTCATCATCACAGCATGGATGATTCAATGGCTTTAAGTCCTATTGTCAACTCATCTCGACAGTAAGTGTTTATGTCTCTTCAATATTAAATAGTATTAAATGAATAATACAAATGGATGAGCTTACAGCCCAAATGTCAAATATATATATATATATATATATATATATATATATATATATATATATATATATATATATATATATATATATATATATATATATATTTTTGTCTCCTCTGGTTTGCAAAGGCTAGAGGCTTACTAATTTCCACCAGAATAGGGGAAATACCAGAACCTGGTCGTTAAACTGCGACCTGTCCCGATACACGGCATTTGAAATGGTGCAAATCAAAGTAAGTTGGGGAAAACAGATAATTGGTGTGTGTTCCATACTTTACCAGTAGAGTAAATGTAAGATTGAACATAGCTGTTAAGTCTGGGCTCATAGAGCTGGACAGAGAAAGGATGAGACCGTGTAGAAAGGCATGTCGCACGAGTCCTTCTCAATGGAGGAGGTATGTTCAGAAGAATAGTGTCCATTGTAATAACGATAGTATAGAGAGAGTGATGCAACAATTCAAATGGTAGAAAGAGACTGGAGAGAATTAGTGAGAGCGGGAGAGTTTATAAGACGAAAAGCAGAGTTATGCCGTCAGAAAATACTATAGGAGGGAAAGAGGATGAAGCTAAGTTAAGAGTTGACAGTTTTTGCAAAATGCCAGAAAGAGCGTGAAGAAGAAGAACCAGAAAGTTTATTGCATTTTCTACTAGGAAAAGAGTTTTTGGTGTTGTGGTGGATAGATTTTGCACTATTCGGGGATGATAAGTTGCGTGAGTTTCTGGAATTTGAAGACTACGTAATACCTGAAGGCAGCATCCCTGCAGTGATTAGCACGAGAACAACCAGGGTTAAAACAAGGTTTGTTAATCTTAGTAGAAGGGAAAGAATAATTAATATACGCCTCTATGCCAGAGAGATCTCCTCCGTAATGTGCTCTGCACACTCCGAGGGACTCCTCCCATGGAAGCATCATTCCACAAGAAATCAATGTAGTACTACCGCAAGTCCGACCAGCTTGGGACACCGAAATGACACAATCGTTTCCTTATACTAGGAGAGTGTCTTTCTTGCCGAAGACTTGAAAAAATAGAAGATACTAAGATAAGGTCGGAGGAACCCATTGGTGAATAGAGTCTAACAGTATAAGGAGAAAGATTAGAAGTTAGAAAAATGTCTAGAATGTTGGGTTCATCTCCAAGACGATCAGGAATGCGAGCGCCAACTGCTGAAGGTTGTTTTCGGATAATGAAAAGGAAGGTACTTTCACCGGTTGTATCATGAGGGCTATAGTATCATATATATATGCTGCATTTTTGTATTTTTCTGGTGTATAGGGTAGATTACTCAAGTACTTTGTTTATATTTAAAATTTAGAGTTGGGTTAGGTTAAAATTTTCATGTCAAATTAAAATTTGGTTTTAATTTTCAAGGTTACAAGTTTTGTAAATGCTGTAATATACAGTACATCATTTGTAATACAAGACCATATATTCAGCATATTTTTGAGTTAAACTATAAATCTTTTTGACATTTATTGTCTATATAATATAATATATATATATATATATTTTCTATTACGACTTCAATTAAAAATTTGTAATATGATTATAACAGCCCTTCAAAAGATGAAAGTAGTAGTCCAAATTTAGGAAGAGTAAATAGAGGGCCACTCTTGAATTCGAGATCAACTTTAGTGCAACTACGACGCCCAACTAACAAAAAGGGCAAGACCGCCCCAGCCCCTCCCAAGAGAACAAGGTAACTTTTATTGCATACTTTCATAATTATCATTTTTCAAACATTACTAAAGGTTTGCATGATCCTGGTGTAAGATAATTCTTAAGTATTAGTATTTTGAATATGAATTATATTATTTTAGATTTCATAATACCACTTATGTTTTGAACATACATTTCCCAATTTTGTTATTGTGATAGTGGATCATCCCAGTATATTATATGTAACATTTAAATAAAACTGAACTAGAATGTTTTAAGTTAAATAAATGGTCACAGATTAATATATATATATATATATATATATATATATATATATATATATATATATATATATATATATATATATATATATATATATATATATATATATATATATATATATATATATATATATATATATATATATATATATATATATATATATATATGGCTAAAATATTTGATTGTTATTGAGAATTCTTTATTTAAAGTTTTTCATATGATTTTTTCTTTTTTTCTATGACCAGTACGTGTGGTGGTGACCATGAATACCTGGGTGGAGGAGGAGGAGGAGGTCCTATTGGAGGTGGTTTAGGAGGACAGGGAAGTGAAGACGTCGGCGATTTCAATGGTATTGAACAAATTTTTCAAGGTATCTTTTTTCCCCCTTTTTCTTTCTCATACGCTATCTTCGGCCTTTTATTTTAGAGAAGTTGGAATCTTTTTTTATTTATTTGGCAACATTTAGTGACAATTTCCATAGCATGGCTTCCTTTTAAAAAAAAATTAAGGTATCGTGTTTTTGTCTTTGTATATAAATTTTGTATTATACATTATTTATTGTATTTGTGTTTGTTTAATTGTGCAATATTTTTGTTGCAAATTATATATATATATATATATATATATATATATATATATATATATATATATATATATATATATATATATATATATATATATATATATATATATATATAATATATATATATATATATATATATATGATTTGGTTCATTGATGGGAAAAAGGTTTATAAGAAAAACTTTTTGTAGGATTTTTTTTTAAACGCTGTAGTTGTTATCGAAATTAAGTAAATTCACCTTATAAGGAAAAAATTGAATATTGTTAGAATGTAAATGTGTTTATTGATTAGTAACCCAGATAAAATCTTTGGTTAGTGACAAGCGAATTTATTCATCAATAATGGTTCTTAGTATTTAGAAACACTATTTGTGAGTCCGATAATTTTAATATTTTTACTGCATAATAAATATCTGCTTTATTTTATTATCTTTTAAGTGAGTTTATATTACAATATTGTAGAAAATATTTTAAAGATTTTTAAAACTCCAGTTGGGTTATTGATTTAATTTGAGTATTTTTGAAAAAATTAAATTTTCATAGGGTTTTAATTTTGATTTATTTTTAAGTTTATAACTTTTTGTTTTGATTCCAAATATATTCAAGTTCATGTAGCTGTTAGAGCTCTATAGTTATCTATGTTTAAAAAAAAATTTATTCCTTAAAATTAAACCAAAAATATTTTCTTTTTCACTTCAGGAATTCAGAGAGACTTGGCCGATCTTGCTAGTAGCAATGATGCAGAAAGTGAGAGCGAAGTACGCGAAAGAACCCCTGATGGTGAAGATTCAGATCATCGTAATATTGCCACTGTCAATCCTTTGCAGATTAGTAGTAGTGCGGCTGGATCTCATTCTACTTTTAAGGTTGACGGTGGTCATTACTTTCAATCTTTTAGGTATGATTTCTTTTATGTACGAGGTTCTATTTATTAAAAACTTGATATAAAAACATTTTACAAGCCAATGCACAACGAATAAATTTCCTGGTAATGGTTGTAGGATGATTAGGTACAAATTTTAAAATAGTTTGATAAAAATTAGTATGGTGGGTTATGAATATGTGAGGAGATTTAAAATTCTAAATAGTATGAATTCTGTTAACTTTATGCATCTATCGTTTTTGTACCATAGCAAAAATTTTATAACAATGTTTTTAACTTCTTTTAACCTACTGATACTTTTCTTAACTTCTCTCTCTTTAACAGCAATCATTAAATTGTAATTTTCTTAAATGTTATTTTAATATTTTGAGTGTAACAAGATAGAAATAATTAAAATTATATCATTGTCAAATGATATAATTTGCTGGAAACGAATTCAATTTTTTTAATCATTTCAGAAAGAAAAGTAATTCTTCCAGTGGAAGAGACACCCGTTTCAGTGGACGTAGAGGAAAAATGGAGAAAAGTGAAAGTCAAGGAAGTAATTCTTTTCAAAGTCATCAAGTTTTGGTTGGAACTCTGGAGGTGCACAATGTGAAACGGGCAATCAATCGTTATGGTACGCTTCCAAAAGGTGCCCGAATAGGCGCCTATTTGGAATCACTTCGTCAGAGTGGGTTATCTCAAGGAATTCCATCTTGTGTTGATGCACTTGATCCTCCTCGAGACAACCTTAATAAAGACTTTTGTCGGCTTCCACCACCACCTCAAGAGTTGCTATCAAATGATGTCCTCGACTCTAGCAATATAGCAGCAATGATCAGAAGCAATTCAACTACAAGTGGTTTTCAGCCACAGTCACCTCTTCTTGCTAGACTTAGTCCACGTTTGCAGTGCCCTAAATCAGAGAAAAGAAACAATAACAATAAGGAACAGCCTACTCTTGCTGATTTAGAATTTCCTCCTCCCCCTACTGATTTACCACCACCTGTTGAAGATTTTGGAGATGTTGATCAGTCAAATTTGTTTGATTTACCGCCTCCACCGTGTGGAGATAAAAATTACCAACATCAGCTGTCTCCTTCAGAAGGAATTCCGAGATTAGGTTTAAGGGTTACCCGATCGCCGAGAACAAAAAAGAGAGAAGTAAAGGCAGAGAAGCCACAGAGTCCAGTAAAGGTAATGCAGTCCACTGTAGAAGTTGGACAAGGAATCACTCAAACTCAAGAAATCTCGTCGTCATGTCGCCGTTCTCCAGGTCCTCAGAGAGCGAATTTTAATGTCAGTAGAAAGAAATTGCGAGACACGGATTCTCTCTCTAAACCACCTTTAAAGGCAAAGCCGAACCTGGACTCTAGTGGTGGTGAAGGGGATTCTAATGAAACTAGTCCTGCCAATAGGTTTGGTGTGAGTTTGAGACATCGAGATCAATCTTCAGATTCCTGTGATAGTTTAAAGTCATTAGAAAATGTTCCATCGCAAAGGGTAGGTTTTTGCCCAATTGCTCCAAGGAGACATTCTCAAGTAACATCCCTTTCAAGGAGCCCTGAAACTTCTTCTATAGAAACAGATGGACCTCGTACACCTTCCTCATTTGCAGAAGGAGGACAGATGTCTCCATCTCCTACCTCATTAGAGGCCAATCGTCCATCATTTGAGGAAGAATCACATTCTTCAAAAGATGACAGTCTTGATGACATTCCACCCACAAATGAGCAAGAACCCACTCAAGGTTCCTCGCAAAGAGGAAGTCTTCTAGGTCTTACAGCAAATATGACTGGAAAAGAATCTAATGAGTCACCTGTAAGTGTACCAAGTGATTTCCAGCAAGAGAGTCAACTAAATAAGAAATCTCCAACTACAACAGCAGCTCCTCAAACCAAACTGGTTTCTGAATTATTTGAAAGTTTTAAAAGACCTAAAGGACCCAAAGGAACTAACGTTATTGATAAACCACCAGTAACCACAAAACCTGTCACCATAACTAAAGACCAGGAAAAAATCAGTGCTGGATTAAAATTACTAAAAAAATCTGACAATATAGAAAAAAGTGAACAAGTAGTTGGAGAAGCGGGAGTAACATTTATCCCCAAGCTTAGAAAAACTGAAAGAAATATTAAGTGTACAGAAAATAATGCTACAGACAATGATGCAGTAAACAGTCTAGTTGATTTTAGGTCGCAGCTACGTAAAACTAATCTTTCTATTGAAGTAGCTAATAAAGATAATATAGATTGCAAAGATATTTTAGAAGATAACACTGTTAAATTAAATTTGAAAAGTGAAAAACTTGTTCCAAAATACCTTTCGTCTCCAGTGGAAAAAACAGAAAATTTGGAGAAAAAATCTCAAGAAGACATTTTAAAAGAAGAAAGTATTATTAATGATTCTGTTAAGTTAATTTCTGAAGAAGACGATTCTAAGAGATTTAGTTCGAGCAGCATAAGCAGTTTGAAACGTCTCTGGGAAAACAAAGAAGAAGAAAAACTAGGAGCAAAGCAAGATCAGAGCCCTTTAACTACTCAGACAAGCCCTAAATATGGCTCAAATACTTTACTCAGAAAGTTAACAACTCCTAAAGGAATAAAGGGAGACGCAGATACTTTAAAAGACGGACAACTATCTGCAGAGAAAAGCCCTGAAGAAGATAAGTCTTCTAATGAACGGGGTACAAAATCAGAAAAGCGTGCGTGGCCTCCAACACCGTCACCATCAGAAGTAGAAGAGAACAGTATTAAAGTTCAAGAAACGAAGCCTCTTGATGGGAAACCGTCTGTGCCCACAAAACCACTTGTTAAAAACTTTCGACCACCTCCTCCATCCATGGGTGTAAAGCTTCCTCCCCCAAGACCAGGAGGAATATACGCTATTCCCTCTTTTGTACGGCCTAGTCCACCTTTCACTCTTATTAAAAAAGAAGTTGGCAAAGATCCAACAAAAGATGAGCTTTCAAAACCTGTAAAAAATTCTGCAAACATTTCTTCGAGCTCACCAGACTCAACTGGACAGAAGTTCCAACAGCCTTCCGAAAAGAGTCAGATTTTAGATGGAGGAATAGAGATTGAGGAAGCTTTGTCCTCCATTAAGAAAGGAGGTGGCGTAACGTCCTTGAACTACATCCAACTTGCATCCAAAGTAGCCTCCTTTCAGAAACTTTGTGATGATTACGTTGACAACATTCCCCCTCAGAGTCGGTTTCGAATGAGGGAGCTTTTGGGTCAGTTGGAAAAACAAGCCAGAGAGCTCAAGTCTTCGGGAAATAAACCACCATCTTTTCCAGACAAGCTCTTCTTACAAGTAGAGGTAACAGTTCAGGAAATTTCGTCTACAGTGAGGAGATAAGCGAAGTAATATATATATATATATATATATATATATATATATATATATATATATATATATATATATATATATATATATATATATATATATATATATATATATATATATATATAATCTATTATAAATCAAACTTAGGTTCTAGTTGAAAAATGTAAACTGGATGTATGTGTCTTATACTTACGTTAAATTTACCATCAACAAACTTGAGACGTTTAAAAAATTATTTCTGTAAGGTGCTTTCCTTTATATTTTTTTTAATATTCTTATTAATCATTATTTTTATTAGTATTAGTGTATTATTTAATATATCATTACTATTATTTAATTATCCATTGCCAAATCTAGTTAGTTCGTATTATTATTATTTTTTTAATTTTTATCTTTTTACTATTACTAATGAAAGAGTAGGGCCTACTGCAGGAAAAAGTGAGGAATTTTTTTTCTTCAGGTTTTGAAAGTTGTATGTTTTGAAATAATTATTATCATTATTTGGTTGGTATGTATATGATAGGTCTTTTTAGGTTTGCAAACTCAGACCGTTATACCGTGCCAAGTTTTAACGTCGTTGCATTTATATTTAACGTAGGTTTTTAGCTAAAGGACGAAGATATGTTCCTAATTTTTAATATTTGTTTTTCTTTTCTCCAAAACTTTTTAATTAGGATTTAAAGTAAACTGAACAACATTTGTGTATATATGTACACATATATATATATATATATATATATATATATATATATATATATATATATATATATATATATATATATATATATATATATATATATATATATATATATATATATATATATATATATATATATATATATATATAATCTTATGGTAGCTCACTCGGTTAGAGCTGTCCCACATCTTTTAATAATTCTTTGAACTTTCAAATACTGACCCGATTATTTAAGTTGCTTGGTATTTGTATTTCAAGTTTAAGTTACAGACTCTTTGCTTACTGAGTTCGTTCGACTTTTTGTTAACGTTTTTCATTCCTTTTTAAGATCTATTAAATTTAAAATTAGAAATTGACCTGAGTTTGACGTAAAATTGAATAAATCGAATAACAGGCAACTCGGAAGTGACCTAATTATGTATAATAATGCTCTTAATTAAGATTTTCTTTTCCTTTGAACTTGTTTTGTTGAGTAAATTTATAGATATTTAATTTTTGGGAAAATATCCAAAATTTGAGTATCTTCTATTTCCTTCCTTTATACCTTAACATTCTAACATCCCGAATTCAAATAAAAAAAAAAAAAAAAAAAAAAAACTTTTTTTTTTAAAAAAAATAAATTTTAAATAAATTTTTAAAAAAATTTTTTATTCAAATATATTTAAACATTTTTTTTTTTTTTAATTACTTTATTACAATAGAGTTAAGCATGATAATTAGTATGTTAAACCTATGTAAATATGTATATAACTTGAAACTATTTTTATTTAGTGTAAGAGTGTGTTTTAAAAAGAGAGAAAGAGAGAGAGAGTTTAACTAATGTAATCGAAGAGTTTAAAAGAATATTTTAGCACTCTACTAAAGAAAATTCTTTTTAAATTTCAAATAATATTATATATATATATATATATATATATATATATATATATATATATATATATATATATATATATATATATATATATATATATATATATATATATATATATATATATATATATATATAATAAATATATATATATAAATTTTTTTTTTTTTTTTTTTTTTTTTTTTTTTTTTTTTTTTTTTTTTTTAATGACTTTCTTGTTATGTTTAAATTATTATTATTATTATTATTATTATTTATTATTTATGATTATTATTATATATAATAATAGGGAAGGATTGAGGCTGTGTTTTTTAATGTTTTGAAATGATGACATTGAAGAAATATTATGAAATTATTATTATTATTATTATTATAATTATTATTATTATTAATATTAATATTTATTATTGACGATGTATAATTAAATATGAGTCTCCCTTATTTGCTTCCATATTTATTTGCTAGTCTTATTACTGTAACTCTTAGGTTTATATATATATATATATATATATATATATATATATATATATATATATATATATATATATATAAGTAAATTAATGAAACCATATGGGAAAATAGATTTTTCAAGAACATTTGCCATATTTAACCAGTTTTATTCCAATTCAGGATTTTTAATACGAAAATTTCCAAGTTTTTTTTTTTTTTTTTTTTTTCAAAAAGGCAACAAAGTAACCTCGAAATGAGTGGACCAATTTTTATAGAAAAGCTTTGCTTCGAAGGGTTTTGTGTTTATAGAAATTTTTTTTTACCCAATTTATTTAAAAATGTTTGTTTTTATGTGTCATATTCCATTCCATACATTTATTTTTAAGTTACTGAAGTACCATCTTTCTTTTTCCCTTTAATTAATTAATTTTTTTATTATTATTATTATTATTATTATTATTATTATTATTCATATTCTCTGTATTCTTTTTTATTGTAGTGGTTCTAAATACTCATTTTTATTTAATTTTATTCATTTTTCATTTTCGTTCACCTACTTATTAATTATTTTGTCTTTACAATTTATTTTTCATTCTTTTGACTATATTCATTTACCCATTCATTTTATTCCTTACAGTTTATTTTACATTTTTTTGACTAATCATTTTCATTTTCTTTAAAATTCATTTTACATATTGACTATTCATTTTTATTCTTAACAGTTCATTTTACATTCTTTTGACTATTCATTTTCATTTTATTCTTTAAAATTCATTTTACATATTGACTATTCATTTTATATGTACTCATTCATTTTTATTCTTTACAGTTCATTTTACATTCTTTTGACTTCATTTTCATTCATTTACCCATTTATATTATTCCTTACAGTTTATTTACATTCTTTTGACTATTCATTTTCATTTTATTCTTTAAAATTCATTTTACATATTGACTATTCATTTTCTTTTTATGTATGTTCTCATTCATTTTATTCTTTATAGTTCATTTTACATTCTTTTAACTTCATTTTATTCTTTACAGTTTATTTAAATTTTATTTACTTCATTTTCATTTCTTTATTCATATTATTTAGTATTCATTTCACATTTTTTATATATATATATATATATTTCATTTTCAAATTCATTCCCAAGCCTATATATATATATATATATATATATATATATATATATATATATATATATATATATATATATATATATATATATATATATATATATATATATATATATATATATATATATATATATATATATATATATATATATATATAAATATTACACTATTCTTTTCAACTAGCCCCAATATAAATTATATCAATAATACAAGTACAGTTTGTTCATTAAGTTCTGTACTGTTTTTAAATCTTGAGGTACTATTAAAATTGTCGAGGAATTTTTAATCACCCTGTATTGCTTAAAAGTCTTAAATATAAAAATGAACAAAGTTGATAAATTCAGAATTGAGAAATTAAATATATATATATATATATATATATATATATATATATATATATATATATATATATATATATATATATATATATATATATATATATATATATATATATATATATATATATATATATATATATATATATATATATGATCTTTGATTGGACACACAGAGGAACAACTCCCCCCCCCCCCTTTTTCATATTTTTATTCCATTGCTAAAAAAATTTTAAATCTTTTACTAGTCATTAATTATTATTATTTATTTTATTTATATTATATATATATATATATATATATATATATATATATATATATATATATATATATATATATATATATATATATATATATATATATATATATATATATTATATATATATATATATTTAATTATTATAATTATAAAATTTAATATATAATAAATAATAATAAATAAAAATAATAAAATTAAAAAAAAAAAAAAAAAAAAATAAAAAAAAAAAAAAATATTATTATTATTATTATTATTATTATTATTATTATTATTATTATTACTATAATGGCTCTTGTTTTATATTTTTGTCATAAATTCAGTATTAAGAAAAACATAATGTGAGTTACTATGTTTTTTAAATATTTAAATTAGAGGAAGGTGAATAAAAAGCATAGAAAACAGGATGTCCTTTTTTTTATTTTATTTAAATTTTTTTTTATATATAAGAAACAAAAAAAAAAACATAGTTTTGCCATGTTTGAAAAGTTTTCTGTGATTTTATTTAAAAAAAAAAAAAAAAGAAAAAAAAACTTTTAATTGTAGTGATGTGGTTAACAAAATGTTTTAAGTATTGTTTTATTTTGTCCCAGATTGGTATAACCTTTTTTTTATGGTATTATAGAAGTATCAGCTTATTTAATACTGAAAAGTCGAGTTTATTTGCCATTGTTGTGATGATTCTTGTTCAAACTTTCAAACGCTTCTGGATACTGTTTTGGTTTTCGTTGTTCTCAGGATTTTTACTCCCCAATTTCTTGGCGAGTTATCCTTGAGAAATTGCTACAAATTCTTTAAAATTGAAGAGCTCTGCCTTTTAAATTTTGTGTATGCATTTAAACATGATTCTTTAGGGGACTGCCACTGACTTTATAAATTTACTAATCAAGGATAACTTTAATGAACTGCAACAGTTAATAAAATAAATACATTAATAAATTTATTGATAGAAACGAGTAAAATTTAATGTTATTTTTAATATTTTGCAAAATTAAATTGCTTATAGAAATAGAAAAACCAAAATCTTTTCACTTTTTTACTGTAAAAGAAAAAATGTTTACTGATTTGTCTGCTAAGGTCAGGTCAAAATGTAATCAGTGTAGGATCCCATAATCCCCTATCCTTCCCCCCCCCCCCTTCCCCCCCCCCCTTCCTTGGACACTGGTGATTGTACTTCTGATTTCTTATGCTAATAACATATATTCAAACTTGAAGACTGTTATTTTTGTACTTTTTGAATTTAATTTTCAAGTCGATCCAAATTTAATCATCTTCAGAGGTGACGCAGCTAGATCAAGTCTATATAATTCATTGGACCAGTAAACCTTATATCCGGATATGCCTCCACTTCAGACTCTTCTCAATCATTTAGCCTGAAAAGTGGTTCAAAAAGCCTAACCGCACCACTATAATCCTTCATTTCACAATTCCAGTTATTAATTTCAGTACAACTTTTTACTGATATAATTTCGGCAGACTTAATCTCTATGCTCAATTTTGCATGTACTTTACTGGTTCAAAATTCTGAAACATTCTCCTTTTTTGTCTATTTTCCTAACTTCCTTTGACTTGAACACCTTCAAACGCCATGTATCAGGACATGTCTGCTTTTAATTTGAACCTAGTTGGGAAGATTTTTCAAGTGGTGGAAATTATTGGTCTGCCCACCAGAGGAGATAAAAAAAAAATGAAATTTATTTGGTAATCAAAGACCCAGTTCTCCGACATTCTATATTAGCAAATGTATTTTAAAACTGAACTGCTCGCAATGAGTTTGATCCCACTCTTAGAGGGTCTTTATGCTTTGTCCAGTTTTTTAGTGGATTCCGAAGACCCCTTTCGGCGATTGTTTCAACCCTTTATCTGGATCATTTCTGTGAGAATTCTGCATCCAAAATGGTTTTTAAAATTTTATCATTTTATCTTGACTTTTTATTAAAATTTCTTGACATACAATGTTACCTGGAAAAAGGGATTCTTATGGAGATTTAAGTTATTGGGAACTGACCTTCGTATCTTCGAATCTATTACAAGGTTGTGCTTGCTCGCTCATACATAGGGCATTCACGGCTACTACATATCGAGTAATAATTTAAAAGTTAATGCAGTTCTGTTATAAAAATAATTATTCTCATTTGTAAGATATTCAATCTAATTTATAGAGTCTGGTAGGAAAAAGTTATTAAATGAAAGGCGTCAAATTTCTAATAGCAGGTTTTCATTCAAACATTGATATCGAATTCCACTTTGATCATAAATTTGTATTTCAGATATTAGGACCTTAAAATAAATATAATTGTACTAAATGATTGTGGAAATATTTCAAGTTATAGTAGTAACTAGGATCTCTGCTCTACAGTTTACGGCTTCATAGGCTTGGTGGAGAAAAATTATAATTTTAAAATGTGTTTGTTCTTGATACTTGTTTGCACAAATAAAATTTGTATACACTTTAACTTGATGAAAAATTCAAAATATATGCATGATTGTTTTTAAGGGATCATTAAGCATCTAGGTCAAAAATGGCTTAACAAATCTAAATAATTAACTTGTCAATCCCAACAGTCTTCTCAAATGTGCTTTTTATTTCTACAGTTTTTAAAGGAGTATTGTGAAATCTCTTATTATAATGGATTAGACCAATTTTTTGTCTAATTGGAGATACTGTTTACCTAGGTCTTAAGGTGTTGAGGTGTATCAAAAACGAATCTAGGATTAAAATCACATTTTCAATTAAAAGTAAATATAGAAATTAAGAAAATAACCGCGCAATTGATATGAAAGATTTATTTTCTTATTTTTTCTTGTAGAGAAATTAATTTACTTTGGATTGTGAAAATGGCAAACTGGCTAAAAGACAACAAAATATTAAAAGTGTTGAGACAAAATTAAATATTCGAATACTGTATTTAATAATTTTCGTCTGCTTTTATAAATGATCATTTATAATTGCTAGTATAAAAAAAAAATACTTTGTATTACACGGTGGGTATATATTTATAGACCCATTTTACAATTGGACACGTTCTCCAGCAGAAGAGGTTAAGATCGCATTTTCTTGCCAATATTTTATAAAAGAAAGAATTGATGAACTACTTGTGGTTTAAGTTTCAAATTTTGATGGAAGGAAATTATAACTAATATGAAAAAAAATTCATGTTTGCCATTAAGAATCAACTAAGTTTTAAAGTTCGAATACCATTTTTTTTCTGTAATTACTCAATAATTAAATGAAACGATTTTCAAGCATTTATTTGGGAAAATGAGAGACGGTTAAAAAAGCGCATCGATTTGTGACTTACTATATTCGTTAAACTACTATTTGAATTTTTCCAAACTGTTTTAATATTTGTAATAAAATATATTAGGTATATAAATTTCTAGGTTGATATTGAATCTAGTAATTCCTACATTTCATTTTAACTATCGGAACTATAAATACAATTACTGATGCTTACGAGCAATGTAATACTAAATTTCAATGTGCCATGCACAACAGTTTTATTTTATTTTGGTTGTATATGTCTGAGGAACTTAACTTAGCAACCATTCTATCAAGACGAAAATCGTAGACATATCTGACTATAAAAAACCTTCGTAACCACACATGCGGAGTTCGTCGAACTGTTGAATGTTTGTGTTTTGCATTTGTTTTTTTCCGAATATGGCAAACGTATACGTACACACATTCGTTTATTGGACGAAATACGTTTCCAGCAAACTTCGAAGCGGGAATTTCAAATATTTATATACAAATATGGATGTTGAGGTTTTAATTTAAAATCTAAAAATAGCACATTCGTAAACTCAACAGGATATATATATATATATATATATATATATATATATATATATATATATATATATATATATATATATATATATATATATATATATATATATATATATATATATATATATATATATATATATATATATATATATATATATATATATATATATATATATATATATACATATTTTAATCAATATATTTCTAAAAGGAAAAATTTCTTAAGTTTTTATTTTATAATTAATTTATGATTCCAGTTGCTGAAGAATATGTTTAATAATAGCTAGGCCTAACTGCATCTTGTTAATAAAAAAAAAATACATGATGTTAATAAAAAAAAATAGATGTATAATAAGCCCTAGTTCTAACTAATAACAGCAACTCTAGGCCTATATATCTCCCAACTTCATAGTAGGTCTTGGAAAATTAATTCCTAAAAATTGACAAATTTTTTTAAAAAATAATGTGGAAATTGATAAGCACTACATATTTTGTTAATACTTTTTTAAACCACAGCTTAATCTAATAAGTTAGATTCGCATATGTACAAATTTACTTAAATATCAACGAATGTGTGTACAGGGGCAAATTCTACAACATTCGTTTCTTTGATGTATGTCAATTTACCGACAAGAGATGGAAAAGATTTGAGCATTTGGCAAACCAAGACAATGTGCAAACATTTGCGAAAGATGCCCCATCCACACATGCAGTGTTGGGCCAAGGGTTCGACGAACTCCGCATGTGTGGAGCCGCCTTTAATAAGCCAACAAATACACAGCCACAAATCGCAATTTTTTTTTTTTTTTTTAACACAATAAACGTGACAAACGGCCATGAAGAATTTGCACTCGATCCTTAACAGAGTTGAGAGATGAGAAAATTTTCTAGATCTTAATCATCACATTCCGATTTTTTTTTTTTTTTTTTTTTTTTTTAAGGAAGCAATAAGATTTTTTATTTATTTCTCTTAAAGGGAGAAGAGGGTCAATAAGGTTTCTGATTTACTTCTGAAATCGATTCTCCACCAACATATTGCACATACAGGTTTCTCCAAGCAAATAAATTAACGTCCTTCAGACCAGATATGCTAAAAAAATATCGACATTGTCATTTTCCTGTTTTTCGATATACCTAACAAATTTTCGATATCTTTAAAATTAAATTCATACACTTTTACAAATTTTTCTGCACTTTTATTTTTGATATTAAATCAAAATTCATACGTTTTCATGTGTGTAATCTTGATGAACATCTATGTAGTCTTATAAGATACAAATACATTCTAGTGGGAGTGAAGTGGAACAAACGCAATATCTATCTCGTATATTTTCCAAATTCACTGATTAAAATATTTTTGTTCTTCTTATCACAAATTCAAAAAATGTCAATTTAATGTAAAAAACTGAGATTCTTTGGGATTTTTTTACAGCTGTCCTAGCAATTCAAAAATAAAATTAAAAAAAAAAATAGCAAAAAAACTAATACCGGTCTTTCAAATTTGATAACATAGATACTTCTTAATAAAATGACTATTGCAAAGAAATCTATCTTATTTTATTTCTCCGTAAATAACAATTCCACTTATTTAATTTTGAACGAAGAAAGTTTATTTTTAAATACATTCGATTTCATATCCCACTGATGTTTGATCGATAATTTGCCAATCGTATATTCTGCTGTTCTTTTTAACTGCTGTTTCCACCAGCCCCTAAATACAGGCATATATATATATATATATATATATATATATATATATATATATATATATATATATATATATATATATATATATATATATATATATATATATATATATATATATATATATATATATATATATATATATATATATATATATATATATATATATATATATATATATATAATTGTCCTAACGAATCTTTGGGACAAGTGGCAAAATTATCTCAGTAAATTTTCAATAGAGAAAAGACATGTTCAGCAAAAGAAAGTCGCTTCACCGATTTATTTTCTAATAAGAAAATAACAAAGAAATTTGTTGTGACATTTTGCCACTTGTCCCAACGATTCGTTTGTACAATTTTTGAAATTTATATATACTCGTATACTGACCGTATAAACGAATGGTTAAGCGGTTTTTTTTTTTGACGTAGAAATATTACTTTGGATATTTAAAAACATTCACATAAATGCGCGTATTATAAATAATCAGGATTAATTATTATTAATTTATTTATTTATTTATTTATTCCTCTATTTAAACTGTTGATGATTAATTTTAAATTAAAGACAGGTGCTGAAAGATGCTAAATATTAGGATGCAGTAGCTAAAAGATACTAGTATTTAGGATGTAGTTGCTAAAAGATGTCAGAAATTTAGGATACACTTGTAAAAAGATATCAAAAATTTCGGATGCAGGAAGAAAAGTTTTCCAAAAATTTAAAATGCAGGAGTTAAAAGGAGGCAAAAATTTAGGAGGCAGGAGCTAAAAAAATGTCAAAATTGAAAAATACAAGAGCTAAAAGACGCCAAAAATTAAATTTCAGAAATAACAATAAATTGAAATTCTTTCGAGCGTTTTATAAACTAAAAAAAAAAATTTTAAATAAATTGAAATTTAAAAAAAGTGACCAATAAGTATTTTTGGCTCCTCAAATTTGAAACCAAAATACTTTTATTTATTTATTTATTTTTTATTTTTTGATTTCTGAAAATCCGTACAAAAACAGGTGGAGTTTCACACAAAGTAGTAGCTAAAATACAGTGGATTTTATTTCTTGAGTGATTAAATTTAAGAATTTATATAAACAGTCTCAAGAATGCTTGTCTACACTCCACAGAGTAATAATAATAATAATAATAATAATAATAATAATAATAAGATGAAGAAGAATCTCTCTCTCTCTCTCTCTCTCTCTCTCTCTCTCTCTCTCTCTCTCTCTCTCTCTCTCTCTCTCTCTCTCTCTCTCTCTCTCTCTCTCTCTCTCTCTCTCTCTCTCTCTCGTCTTAACTATACCCCCATAGAATATTATTTTAATTAAATAAATAAGAAAGGCTTGAGTAGCTCTCGCAATCATCATACAATTAAAAACGAACAAATTCACACATTATTTCCTTCAGGGGCAAACAACATTCTTTCCATTCTTGGGTCTTATAATGATCTCCCTCTCCCACGGGTGATCTCCCTCTCCCACGGGTAATGATCCCCGACATCAAGAGCTCATTTCCGACCAAGCTGCAGAAGCAACTGTAAGTCTCTCTTATCGGCCGATTCACTTCTGACTTTATGGTTGAACATACAACATATGTACACCTTATTCACACTCACACTCAAATATTTATCATTATAATAATAATAATAATAATAATAATAATAATAATAATAATAATGATTATGACAATACTACTACTACTAATAATAATAATAATAATAATTTTAAAACTGAATAATGATATTTTTTTTTTATATTCCATCAAGATATATATATATATATATATATATATATATATATATATATATATATATATATATATATATATATATATATATATATATATATATATATATATATATATATATATATATATATATATATATATATATATATATATATATATATTATATATATATATATATATATATATATATATATATATATATATATATATATATATATATATATATATATATATATATATATATATATATATATATATATATATATATATATATATAATATATATATATATATATATATATATATATATATATATATATATATATATATATATATATATATATATATATATATATATATATATATATATATATATATATATATATATATATATATATATATATATATATATATATGTACATAAATTTGAAAGTTATAGGTAAACGTGGTTGAATATTCCATTGCCATAACTATGTAATAGTGACAATTTTCATCCAAATTTGGTGTCAGATATATATATATATATATATATATATATATATATATATATATATATATATATATATATATATATATATATATATATATATATATAATATATATATATTATATATTATATATATATATATATATATATATATATATATATATACTCACAACCTTTCCCACAATCGTGGGGTGTTGACTACCTCAAGTCACAACCGTTACCAACACACCTCCTCACCACTCTTTTCCACTCATTTCTATCCTCCGTCAACCACGTTTATTTCTCTCAGCTCAACCCTTTATTCCTCAATAACTCTTTGACCCCACTCATTCAACCTCTCCTAGGTCTTTCCCTACTTCTCACACCTTCCACTTCCGATACAAACACCTTTTACCCATTCTCCCTTCATTCATCCTACAAACATGCCCAAACCACATCAGCATGATATGATCAGCTCTCCTAACCATACCCCTTCCTTTCCACAGGCAAACATCTCCTTTATTCTAACATTCTTAACTTTATCTCTTTAGTTCGGAAACCCTCAACCTTTTTTCTCTTCCTCGCATTCAACCTCCATACCTCGCTTCCATATATAACTTCTGGTATACAACATCCCTCAAACATTTTCTTCTTCATCTTTCTTGTCAACCTTCCTCTCTTCCAAATATCCCCCAACCCTCCCAATCCTCCCAACATCATCTGCCCTTCCTCTATTCTATACCCTACTTCATCTCCCTCACTAACATCTCCCCCTCTCCCCAAAATTCACACCCAGATATTTAAATGAATTAACCCACTCCAATTTATCCCTCTCCACCTACATCCCTCTCCTTCCCTCCCCATTTTTCATCCATAACACTTTACTCTTTCCTGTGTTCATTCTTAAGCCTAACACACCACAACAATTTACAAACTTTTCCACCAATACCTTTAAACCCCCTTGTGTCTCAGACAAAAAGTATAATGTCATTCGCATACAATAATAACACATTCGCATTCCATATATCTTGCTGATCCCTCATCCTCACCCCTTTACCTTTCCTTTCCATCAACCTCACCACTTTATCTATAAATAAAATTAAATAACCCCGGAGACATTACACAACTTTGTATCAATCCATTGTTCACCTCAAAAACTCAGTTTCCATTGTATTTATTCTCACACACGCTCTACTATTCCTATAAAGTGATCTAATACCCTCAATTCCATATTCTCTCAAAACTTCCCACAATTTACTCCTATCTACCCTATCATAAGCTTTTTCTAAATCCATAAAGCACATTAACACATCTTTCCCTTTTTCTCTATTATTTTCTTTAGTCATTCTTAAAGTAAAAATCTGGTCCATACATACACCCTTTTCCTTTTCTATAACCCTTAACTCCTCACATATCAATCCATTAATCCTTATCTTTCCAATAAAATTCTACCTTGCAGTTTTCCCACTATGCTAAGCAAGCTTATTCCTCTATAACTCCTGCACACAAATTTATCACCCTTTCTTTTATATAAAGAGAACATTCATGCATCTTACCAATCTTGAGGCACCTTTGCCATTTCCCAACATAAATTAAATAACCTTGCTAACCAATT
>SEYY01001018.1:418349-420849 GCA_009176605.1 Armadillidium nasatum
TACTATATTTATAGATAATTAGTAATTTTTTTTATTTCCCCACTCACTACTCACAGGTCGGGAGTTCAAGGGGCGGAGCATCCCATAGATTGTTCATATGCATGCATACTCTAGTAGTGCCAGTAAAAGTTTCTTTTTCTCTCGCATGTTCACTTATTGACGTACCAGTTCACTGCAAAAATTGTCCTAACGAATCGTTACGACAAGTAAAGAAAAGGCATGTTAGCCATAAGAAAGTCGCTTCACCGACTTATTTTCTAATAAGAAAATAACTGAAAAAATTTGCTGCAATATTTTCGCCACATGTCCCAACGATTCGTTAGGACAATTTTTGCAGCGTTGTGACGGTCTACATGTCTAAGGATGAGGAAGCAAGTGCAGATTATGACGGGGGATGAGGATTTAAATATTAATAGTCCCAACGAATACGGATGTGAATGAGACATAAATGTTTATTCAAGTAAATGATACAAATAATAATAGACAACTATTTAAAAATTAGGGTTTATCACACCCATGCAATCACGCATACATTCACTCATGCATACACATGTGTAATCACACGCAAACACACAAACACACAAACACACACACAGAAAGCACAAGACAACGGACTTAATGCATCTTAATTATCTAAAATATTACTTCTTTTTTTCATAATAAATTTTTAATCTATATTTGGATTTACCTCGTCATTGAATTTAGTTCTTTTTTTTATTTTTTTTTATAAAAAAAGAATTTTGTTTTATTAAAATATAAACATAAAATACTTTCGTGTTTTTTTTTTTTTTTTTTTTTTTTTTTTTTTTTTTTTTTTTTGTCGAAGGATTTTGTTTTGGTTCTAGATCAAAAACTTTTCGATTCCTTCGTAGTCAATCAATGAACCAAAATAGTACAAGGCTAATGAACCTGCAAAGGCAGAAACTTTATATATATAATATATATATATATATATTATTATATATTATATATTATATATATATATATATATATATATATATTATATATATATATATATATATATATATAATATATATATATATATATAATGACAATAATAATAAAAATTATAATGATATGGTTGCCGCCACAAGGCCTTAAGTTACTGATTGACAAGAGTATATTTGTACTGCAAAGAAATTGACGATGGAGAAATCGAACTCGTTTGAGTTTTTGATGTATTGAAAAAAAGGAAGCTGATTCTTTACGAGTTTCTATTCTTTCTTGATGTGAATTGGGTTTTATGTTCGAGATCTGCTGGCTAATTCTTAGTGAGTTCTTATCTTCTTTAAAGCTGATGGAGTTCCGGGAGCTATAACCTATATTCCTGATAGAGGGAGAACTGTGGTTTGATTAAATAAAAGAAATTTCAGACAGGAAGACCATATAGGAGATATTTAAAACCTGATAACTAATTGGACAGTAACTGTCAACCTTACAGGAAAGAAATAAATTGACTTGGAGACGAAGAGCAAAATAATAGCTCAGAATCTTGAAGATAGTTTGGCTAACCTGAAGAAATCTTCCTTGTACCTAAAATTCTTAAAACGTTGATTATCTTTTAAAAAATCTTCTTGTATCAAAGTTCAAAGATAAAAATAATTTCAAGAATATTATTACATTTCCTTTTATATAACACTAAGCTATAATATAATATATATATATATATATATATATATATATATATATATATATATATATATATATATATATATATTATATATATATATATATATATATATTATATTATATATATATATATATATATATATATATATATATATATATATATATATATTATATATATATATATATATATATATATTATATATATATATATATATATATATATATATATATATATATATATATATATATATATATATATATATGTGTGTGTGTGTGTGTGTGTGTGTGTGGGTGTTCAAGCGCTTGAATGTGTAAAGTAAATAAGACTTAAACTCTTTGTTTTTTTATTTCTAATATAAAAATAAATTTTTATTTAAAAATTTCGTCAATTTAAACATTTAAACAAAGTTTATTAATTGAATAAAAAGACATTTTAAAAATCAAATCTTTTCTCTACGTGTTTTTTACTCAACTTTTTTAACAAACACACACACACATACACACACACTTACACATACACACACACAGAATTACGTACACTTTCACACACATACACACTTACGTACACTTACACATAAACAAACACACACACTTTAACACACAAGCAATTACATCTTGCAAATTTACATTTTGTACTAAAATCATTCTTTATTATATATATATATATATAATATATATATATATAATAATATATATTATATATATATATATTATATATATATATGTGTGTGTGTGTGTTGTGTGTTTTATATGTGCATGTGCTTTGAGACGAGTGTGTGTGTGTGGTTTTGGTATTGGTTAACGAATTTTTTTTGTTTTCAAAATAGCGAGAAACCACAAACTATTTACCCTTTTTGTTCTTATTATTATT
>SEYY01001018.1:428349-430849 GCA_009176605.1 Armadillidium nasatum
TTTTCAAACATGTGTTGCTGCAAATAATTGAGACAGCTCCCAAAAATCTAAATAGATGTGTAATATTTTAATATTTAAATAAATTTTTAATAAATTTAATTTTAAATTTAATATTTAAATAAATTTATGAATAAATTTTTTGAATTTAACTAAAAGCGAGGACGACAGGACTAGCCACCCAGCCTTGTGATTCTCTGCCAAAGGCTTGTAATAACTCTAGAACCAGCATTGGGAGCCATAGCTCAGAGAAGCACAATCTTCTGGAGAACTCTTGGAGAGATTGTTTAGAAGTTAGCTGGAAAACGATGCTGGTCCTACTGAAAGGGTGAAAACCCTACCTGACAGTTTCTATAAGACTCATGGACCGGCATTGAGACCAACGACAGAAATACATGATCTTTTAGAGGACTCTGGGAGAACTTTTAAGAGCAGTTAGGGAAAGATGCTGGTTCCACTGACAGGGTAACAACCCTTCCTGGGAGAGGATGTAGATGTAGATGTAGATGTAGATGTAATTCAGTTGACATTTTCAACTCCATTACAGCTCAATTAACCTGTTAATTTCAATAAACCAGTTAACTTATTAACTTCTATATATATATATATATATATATATATATATATATATATATATATATATATATATATATATATATATATATATATATATATATATATATATATTATATATATATATATATATATATATATATATATATATATATATATATATATATATATATATATATATATATATATATATATATATATATATATATATATATATATATATATATATATATATCGGTTGACCTATTAGTTATAACATAGTTCAGTTGTCATGTAGTTTCAGTAGAGTTCAGTTGATCTATTAACTTCAGTTTTAATCAGTTAAACTTTAATGAAAAAAATATAATTTAAAGTATAGTTGTTCTTGAATGTTAATTCTTAACTTCTGCAAACATATACTTCGCGGAGTATTTGCACAATTTCCCTATTAACTGTCTTTGTTTAGAAACAAAAGTGGCAATGCCAATTCAGTCGTCGCTAACTTTCTAGTTGATAAAGGATGTTAAATCTAAGCTTTATATATCTTTCCTTGCTGTGATATTTTTCAGACTTTATTCCTCAATTAGTCGTTCTTATTTTCTTTGAATAAGAAAAAATTTCCATTGTAAAAAAGATTTCTCATGCGTTTCTGTGTGAGATTTTATTTGGTATATTGTTAATAGCAACAAGACGCCATGTTAGCTGCATTTTTTCCAAATTTTTTAAAATTTTATATATATATATATATATATATATATATTATATATATATATATATAATATATATAATATATATAATATATATATATATATATATATATATATATAAATAATACATAAAGGTTTATATATACCCAATTTAAAATAATACTTCAAAGATAAATTATATACTTCAAACGGGTTTAAAACCACATCAACTTTCTATGCATGCAATTAAAATCTTTTTTATATATAGTTACCAATGCTAAAGATTTGCTAAAATGGTCAAAGTGTCTGCTGTCATCCCCACGCATTACCTTCCCCCACTCACTATGTCTTCCTCACTCATAAATGTCTTCCTCAATCACAATATCTTCCGCTCATAACGACTTCCTCAATCGAAACCTACAGCCCACTAATTACATCTGCTTCACTAACTTCGCTTTCACCGTTTATCAAGTCTTTCCTCAATTACTATGTCTTTCCCACTTATCATGTCTTGAAAATTCTCTGTCTTGCCACTCATATGCATTTCCCACTAACCATGGCATCAGTCTCATTTAATGTCTGCCTTACATATTACGTTTGCTCATCCACCCCCTTTCTCTCTCTCTCTCTCTCTTTCTCTCTCTCTCTCTCTCTCATTTTCTCTCTCTCTCTCTTTTTCTCCCTCATTCTCTCTCTCTCTCTCTCTCTCTCTCTCTCTCTCTCTCTCTCTCTCTCTCTCTCTCTCTCTCTCTCTCTCTCTCTCTCTCTCTGTAGCTTAAAATACTAAAGAATAACACTTTGTTATGTTAATGGAAATAAAAGATGAACACTGTTGAAAATCAATTTTAATTTTATTATATCTTTTTATTTTACAGTTTCATTCTTAATTAATGTTTAATTTTAAAATTAATCATTTATAAAAAATTTAAATTTATAATAAAAATTTAAAATAAAAAAAAAATAAAAAAAAAAATATGTTAAAAAATTAAAAAAAAAATAATAAAAAAAAAAAAAAAAAAAAATTAAAAAAAATATATAAAATTAAAATTAAATAAAAATATAAAAAAAAAAAATTTAAATATAAAAATAAAAAAAAAAAATTTAATAAAAAAAAAAAATTAATAAAATAAATAAATAAAATTACTTATTTATAACTTAATTTATTCCATTAAAATTAATTTACATGATAACAATAAATGTAAATAATTTTAAATAACAAATTTATAATTTATTTATTTTAATTTTATAATTTCATTATAATTTTA
>SEYY01001018.1:443349-448349 GCA_009176605.1 Armadillidium nasatum
ATTTTTTTTCATAGGAAGAGTTTTGCTATAAGATATAAAAGAATTAAGTAGTGATTTGTCTCTTTTTAATATTAAATTCGTTTCATAGCATATATGATAACGTATCTGACTCACATGACGAATTTCCCTTAATAGATTAAGGGAAAATGTGCTTAAGTAGAGTGGCAGGTCATTGTAAAGAGTAAACAATAGAATAGACTTAGACTTAGACTTAGACTCTTAGACTTCTGTCTTTTAATATCCACATCAAATGTACTATGCTTACTCCATACAAGTAGAAATACCACAGATATACTGTGCATACTCCTTACATGAACGAATGACACAACTTACACATGAGGTAACTAAGATGACGTCAGGAAGTTATGAAGTTCCCTCAGAATACCCACCTTTTAAGTTTAATTAGCATGAGACATAAATGTGATCCTTCCAAGAAAGATCTTGAGAAATGGAAAAAGTTGTAGAATCCTGAAAGTGCTAGAGTACTACTAAAGAAATAGAAATGATGGATGATGGAGCTGAGATTTTGAGGAATTGAAAACCACCAGGTTATTTATTTTTCTCTGCTCCAGCTACAGCTTGCCATGTGTGTAAATGATTCTTCGAAATAAAAAAAATAAAAAATAAAAAAGGAGTCGTGAAAAGTTGACAGATAGGTCATTAATTACAAATAATAAAAAAGAGTAGATGGAAAGGAAGAGACTCAAATGTAACACCCTTTTTGATAGATTTAAAGGATGAACAGTGATTGTCTACAACAGCTGTTATAAAGCGACCGGAAAGGAAATCAATATAGAAACCGAAAAAGGAAGTAGAGAAATCAAAGCATTTTGTTAGACTTAAATATATATATATATATATATATATATATATATATATATATATATTATATATATATATATATATATATATATATATATATATATATATATATATATATATATAGTAATTTCTTTTCAAAGTCGCAATTCAAGTTTATAGTTTCCGATTTCTCACACTAAACAGTAATTACAATAATCGGAAAATGAAAATTCTAAAAAAAAATTTAAAAAAAAATAAAAAAAATAATAATAATATTAATAATAAAAAAAAAAAGATCGAAGAAGAACTTTTAACGACCTTTTAATGACTAAGTCACGATTGAGACTCAATCACTAAACGGATTTTTTGTATAGTTCTCAACCGTTTGAGTCAAAAGCTATACTTTACTGAAACATCATAATTTTATTATTGTTATTATTATTATTATTATTATTATTATTATTATTATTATTATTATTATTATTATTATTATTATTATTATTATTATTAATAATAGTAGTAGTAGTAGTAGTAGTAGTGACAGTAGTTTCTTTTTTCTTTCATTGATATTATTATTATTATTATTATTATTATTATTATTATTATTTATTATTATTATTATTATTATTATTATTATTATTATTATTATTATTATTATTATTATTATTATTTTGATTAGAAATAGGAATAGTAGTTTTAGAAAAAGTATTAGTAGTATTAGTAGTACTAATAGTACGAATAGTTGTAGTAGCTTTATTATCTAATTATTATTATTATTATTATTATTATTATTATTATTATTATTATTATTATTATTATTATTATTATTATTACTATTATTATTATCATAATTTGTAATAAAAAAAATTCTTTTCCTCGCGACCTTCTCATCAACCTTTGTTTACAAATTTTTCTTTTCTCTACCACTGAAAGTGGATGAGTAGAAAGTTTCGAAAGTTTGGTCGGAAGTAAATGAAGTATACCCTTTGTAAGGGTGAAAGTTCGAGCCTCTACCCTTAACCTGTAATTCGTTAACTTTAAATCGGTTTATAAGAGGTCATTGGATGACAAATTGCACTCTTGCAAATTGATAAATTATTGCAATCGTCCCTCAAGCATGAGGAAAATTGGCGCTAAAATTAGAGGGTTGCTATTTCGACACTCTTCTCAGAATCTGTATACATTAAATTATTATTTTTTTTTTAATTTTTGTAATTATAATTTATTTTCTACGTAAAATTGAAGTCTGGAATGTAACTATATTATTTTAAAGCATTTTGTATTCATGTTATCGTCATGTGTTGCCAAATTTACAGAGAAAAGGTTTTTTTTTTTTTTTTTTTTTTTTTTTTAAAGAATTTTTTTTATCCTTTGCAGAAAAGGAAAATTTCAGGTTTTTTATTTAAAGCGGATATATATATATATAATATATATATATATATATATATATATATATATATATATATATATATATATATATATATATATATATATATATATATATATATATATATATATATATATAATATATATATATTATATATATATATATATATATATATATATATATATATATATATATATATATATATATATATATATATATATATATATATATATATATATATATATATATATATATATATATATATATATATATATATATATATATATATATATATATATATATATATATATATATATATATTAACGAGTATTTATTTATTTGAACCTTGTTATTTCACTGAAAAAAAAAACATCCAAACGCAAGGTTGGAATAAATGACAAATCTAACATTATTTCAAAATTTTCAATGCCAAAAAGATACTCTACGTATAAGAAAGTAGCTTCACAAAAAAAAAAAATAAAAAATTTTTTTTTTTTTAAATTTTTTTTTTTTTTTTTTTTTTTTTTTTTTTTTTTTTTTTTTGCTACATTTAATAAAGACTATATTTAAAAAACTTCATTATTTTTCAGAAATTGTCAAAAAAAAAAAAAAAATAATAATAATAAAATTTAATTTGTTTTTTTAAATTTGAGCTAACAAATTTTTAGGGGCCTGTTTTTTTAAAGTTTATTTAATTTCTATATATATATATTATATATATATATATATATATATATATATATATATATATATATATATATATATATATATATATATATATATATATATATATATATATATATATATAATATATATATATATATATATATATATATATATATATATATATATATATATATATATATATATATATATATATATATATATATATATATATATATATATATATATATATATATATATATATATATATATATATATATATATATATATATATATATATATATATATATATATTATATATATATATATATATATATATATATATATATATATATATATATATATATATATATATATATACTATATATATATATATATATATATATATATATATATATATATATATATATAATATATATATATATATATCCTTTTCTATTTCTGAAACTCCGTATGAATTTCATACAGAGTAGTCGCTAAAGTACGGGTAGCCTTAATAATTGAAAAAAATTTGCAATGTCCATTTGTCCCAACGATTCCTTGGGACATTTCTTTAGGAACCCGTTACTTTATATTTAAAGAAAACTTATCTCCTTAAAAAAAATTTAACTTTTTTTTTTTAATCCATAAATTTAATAAGATTAAAAATATAAAAATTTTAGTTTGGAAAAATTTTATAGCATCAGGAGCCAATTCGTTACAATTTTAAGCCTTACATTAGCGAATTTTATGTATGAAACTTCTGACGAAATTTAGAAGTAACGAAAAAATGTTTTCAAGTAGCTATATACATGATAATTTATAAGCTGAAATTAAAATTAAAATAAATTGAAATATAAAAAAAGTTATCAAAAACTTTCGTTGCTCCTCAATTTAAATTGCTTGATTAATGATTAAGGAGTAATTAACAGTGCTTGAGCTTGACAATTATTATTATTATTCGTTCTATTATTTAATGACTTATATAAAACATTTATTTAATTAACTCTCAGTTAAGTGCATTCGTTTGGTTAGCAGCAACCGGAAGCTTAACATAGATAAGTTCTGGTTTTGTTAGATAAAGGAAAAATAAATATAAGAAACAGTTAATAAATTATTTTTTTTTTTTAAATACCCTAATATTTAAAAAAATTAATCTGTAATTTTAAATAAAAATCAGAGTAACGGTTTCTAGTTTATTTTTAACTATTTTTGTAAAGTAGGTAATTTTTAATTTATCTGATTAATCTATTAAAATTGGCATTATAAAAAAATAATAATAAATTTAAAATGATATAATCTAAGTTTAAATACTAAAAACTACGTCATTGATAAAATGAGAAAAAAAAAATTTAATGCGTCTGTAGATTGACAGTCATTATATTATTGTAGGAAATAATTTTAGAGAAACATCCGGAGTCATTTTGAAAGAAGCAGACGATTTCATGATGAATCTAATGATTAGTCTTCTGAATTACTGTCGGGCCTAGTTTCACTTCCTTATTAACACGAATCTTATTTAAAAAAGAAATTAAAAAAAAAAATACACACATAAATTAAAGTGACATTTTTGTTATTATCTTTTATATTATTATTTATTATAGTTATTATCTGTAATTTTTAATAAACTGAAAAAATATTTCCTACTAAATTATGTATGTTAATAATGAAAGAAATACTGTCGTTAAAAAGAACTACTAATCCATGTTTTATTACTTCGTATTATTATCAAATTATCGAAGGCATTAAGGTTATTTTGAAAATTAAACTTAGCGAAAAAAAAAACAAAACAAGGTCGAAGATGCACACATGCACACACACATGCGCACATATATATATATATATATATATTATATATATATATATATATATATATATATATATATATATATATATATATATATATATATATATATATATAGAGAGAGAGAGAGAGAGAGATAGATAGAGAGTTCCACAGAACAGAGGTGGCTGGAAAGAATAAGGCACTAAAACGAGCAAGTAATAATTAGAAATACGAGAAAGATCAGAGGTCACTTTTCCCAAGGTCATTTTCTCACCATCTTCTAAGTGAGTGTAATAAAGTGATTGATAGAAAGATCAATAATTAAAGATAGAAAAAGAATTGAAGATAAAACAAAACCTTGAA
>SEYY01001018.1:453349-495849 GCA_009176605.1 Armadillidium nasatum
ATGCTACAACCTCTCGTGATTAACAGTTGTTACAGTACAATCTGGTCGACACGCTCTCCTTCTCTTCGTCGGAAATATTGATACAGGAAGTGGTAGTTGCTTTTACCGCTTTTTTTGATTTGCGAAGTAAGTAATTGGTTTTGAATACTCTAAGCTATATATTCGCCTGGGTATTAAACTAAGTTTATAAAATGAGAATATTGAACAGGTTGTTCAATATTTTCATTTTATGCTATCATTCTTTAATTCCACTTCTGTATTTGATCATGTGACTTACATCCAAATTAATCCGAATTCATGAGAAGTATATCCTTTCCGTTCGTACAGAAACGGATATGTTATTCTACTGTAAGAATTTGAAAGGAAATAATTTCGAAGATTTTCTCTACCGTCGTAAAAAAAAAAAAAAACAATAAAAAAAATAAAAATACTAAACTTTTTTCCTCTCACGGCAGTTACTAGTTTCCTTCCTGTTTTCAATTTGATATACTAATGATTTCTTTTCCTATAACGTATACCTCTCTTCATTTATTAGGCAACCACACTACACGCAGGTGTGACCGTGGAATTAAGGTTGAGGGATTCACTTACTTGAAAGCGTTGGTTCGATCCCTCATGCTAACCCTGGGTAGAAATTACCTAGAAAATTCCTCTCCTAGAAAAGGGCAATGCCACTGAGGTCCGTTAATAATAATAATAATAATAATAATAATAATAATAATAATAATAATAATAATAATAATAATAATAATAATAATAATAATAATAAATAATAATAATAATAATAATAATAATAATAATAATAATAATAATAATAATAATAATATAATAATAATAATAATAATAATAATAATAATAATAATAATAATAATAATAATATTATTATTATTATTATTATTATTATTATTATTATTATTATTATTATTATTATTATTATTATTATTATTATTCTTAGGCAGGAAATAAAATCTCTTGCATCTGTAATATTAAAACAATATGACATAAATGTAATTCCTGAACAATTTTCAAATTCCTTTTGCTTTCGCATTTCATATAATTTGTACAACACGTTTTTAAATCAGCAAAAAACAAATCTCATTTCTCCCATTTTCAGTACTAAAGGCCACAACATTTTTTATACCCATTAAAATACTCTGACCCATAAACCTTAAGCAACTACTTCGTTACAAATCTTTTTGTGGTATGTCTTCATTATTTCTTAAACAATAATATTATTTCTTAATAATATTACTTCATTATTTCTTAATAATAATGCACATCCTATGTACAACTTTAATAATAACGCAGATTCTATGTACACTTTACTAATATATGAATATCCTATGTACAACTTTAATAATAATGCTCATCCTATGTACAAATTTAATAATAATGCACATCTTATGTACAGTACAATTTTACTAACAATGCATATTCTATGTACAACTTTAATCATAATGCACATCCTATGTACAGCTTTAATAATAATGCACATTCTATGTACAACTGAAACTCTTCTTCGTAATTCAATAAAAATGGTAATACTTTTGATTTTCCCACGGGTATCCAATATATATATATATATATATATATATATATATATATATATATATATATATATATATATATATATATATATATATATATATATATATATATATATATATATATATATATATATATATATGGAGGTAAGGTAGGGAGGGGTTTGAAGATCAGGAACTCTCCCTTGCCCATAATATAAAGCAAATTATAAAGAATTTGAATTGATAAATATATTTAAAAACTCTCTTCTTTAAACTCCGATCCTGAAACTCTAAATTTTTAATTAAAAACTTTTATAAACTTTAAAATTTTTAAAAAATTCTTAAATGGATTAATTTCTTTATACATTTAACTGTTTGTTTTAATTTTATAAATTCCTTAATCTTGAAGATGTTCAAATCCTGTGTCTACTGAATAGACATGTCGGCATTTGATTGGAAATAAATTTCAGTTTATGCTCATTCTATAATGGGCATAAAGTGGGTTCTCGTAATATTCAAATTTTGTGTCTACTGTATAGGCATGTCGGCACTTAATTGGAAAAAAAAATTCAGTTTATGCTCATTCTAAAATGGGCATAAAGTGGGTTCTCGTAATATTCAAATCCTGTGTCTACTGCATAGGCATGTCGGCACTTGATTGGAAAAAAATTCAGTTTATGCTCATTCTGTAATGGGCATAAAGTGGGTTCTAGTAATTCTCAACAAGAATAATAATAAAAAAATTTGTAACAAATTAAAATTGAAAATTTAAATTTAATAATTTTTTTATTTTATTTTAACTTTATTATTTTAATCATTTAATGTTTGATTTTTATTCATCTCAATTAAATATCACACAAAGTTTCTTTTTTTTTTTTTTTTTTTTTAAAACTTACAAAGGAAAATAAACAGGTTTCCTTGAAAGACAGGAAATGAGCTTCATTATAATGCTATATATATATATATATATATATATATATATATATATATATATATATATATATATATATATATATATATATATATATATATATATATATATATATATATATATATATATATATATATATATATATATATAAATTATAAATTGTATTATTTATTATTATTATTATTATTATTATTATTATTATTATTATTATTATTATTATTATTATTATTATTATTATTATTATTATTATTATTATTATTATTATTATTATTATTATTATTATTATTATTATTATTATTATTATTATTATTATTATTATTATTATTATTATTATTTTATTTATTTATTTACTTGTTAATCAAACGGACTGTTTGCGGTTAACTTTTGAGTCTGAGAATAATTGTATTTTAATCTATAATTCCTCTACTTCCTTTTTTTTCTTTTGATGGAGAAAACACACGTACACACACATACACACACACACACACACACACACACACACACACACACACAATCTCTGTCTTCTGCGTGATTATCGTGACTCAGGAAGGTCATATAAAATTGCTTACACAAAACACATAAATTTAAATTTAAAAAAAAAAAAAAAATTAAACATGAAGAAACTGAAACTAAAAATTTCGAAAAATATCCCCAAAAAATTATAAATATCCAAATTTAATCTTAATAATAATAATAAATAATAATAATAATAATAATAATAATAATAATAATAATAATAATAATAATAATAATAATAATAATAATAATAATAATAATAATAATAATAATATATTATTATCATTATTATTATTATTATTATTATTCTGAGAGTAAACAATATAACAAAATATCTACTATTAGATATTGAAATCCATGGTGAATCTTTCTTGAAATTCTATCCAACCAAAGGTCACTCTGACCCCTCCCCTTATCTCTGAATCCCCTACACCCCCCCACTCCCTTCCAAGAGACGCCACTTGAACCCCAATCAAAGGGACGATCTTTCAACCACTCATTATCCGGGGGCGTTATTGCATGAATATGATTTTACACAGGAAGTCAAATTACCAAAGGGTTAAGTACAATTCGACCCATAAAGAATTTAAATGTAATAATAAATAAATAAATAAATAATTTAATAAATAAATAAAAAATTAATCGAATAAATAAATACATAAATAACTAAATAAATAAATAAATTATGCATAAATATATTAGAAATAAATAAATAATTAAATTATACGGACATAAAAATTTAAAAATTATTAAATTAAAAATTAAAAATTTAAATAAAAAATAAAAAAAAAAAAAAAAAAAAAAAAAAATTAAATAAATATATATATATATATATATATATATATATATATATATATATATATATATATATATATATATATATATATATATATATATATATATATATATATATATATATATATATATATATATATATATATATATATATATATATATATATATATATATATATATATATATATATATATATATATATATATATATATATATATATATATATATATATATATATATATATATATATATATATATATATATATATATATATATATATATATATATATATATATATATATGCATACTGTATTTATTTCCCTTATAATTTATGTAATTTTATTTCCTTTGTTTTCCATAATGTGTGACATGCAATGATAGAACCAAATTCTTCTTTATTTATTATTATTATTATTATTATTATTATTATTATTATTATTATTATTATTATTATTATTATTATTATTATTGTTGTTTTTGTCATTACAAGTATTATTATTATTGCTATTAATAGTGTTATTATTATTATTATTATTATTATTATTATTATATTTTATTATAAATATTATTTTTATTTATATTAATTATTATTATTATTATTATTATTATTATTATTATTATTATTATTATTATTATTATTATTATTATTATTATTATTATTATTATTATTATTATTATTATTATTATTATTATTATTATTATTATACTAATTATAATAGTAGTAATAGTAGTAGTAGGAACATAAAAACTGTAATAAAATTAACAGACTGTTTCTTGAGATTCATTTATTAATTTAAAAAACATTATAAACAAAAACAAAGTCAATTGCCTTTATAAATAAATAAAACAGCGAAACCTCTAACATCTGTTATCACCCTCTCTGCAATTATTACTACTATTTTATTCTTTTTATTATTATTATTATTATTATTATTATTATTATTATTATTATTATTATTTTTTATTATTATTATTATTGTTATTATTATTGTTATTATTATTATTATTATATTATTATTATTATTATTATTATTATTATTTATTATTATTATTATTATTATTATTATTATTATTATTATTATTATTATTATTATTATTATTTTATTATTATATTTTATTATTATTATTATTTATTATTATTATTATTATTATTATTATTATTGTTTTTTTAATTTTATTATCATTGTTATTATTATTATTATTTAATTATTATTATTTTTTTTATTATTATTATTATTATTATTTATATTTTTTTATTTTATTATTATTATTATTTTTTATTATTATTATTATTATTATTATTATTATTATTATTATTATTATTATTATTATTATTATTATTATTATTATTATTATTATTATTATTATTATTGTTTCATTATTATTATTATTATTATTAGAAGTAGTAGTAGTAGTAGTAGTATTGCTATAGTTATTATTTTAATTGTTTTTTGCTGTCGTTGTGAATGTATAGCTGCTTTTAATTTTTTTATCGTTGTTCTTTTTAAATTGCATTATTAACAATTGTTTTGTCATTCTGTTTTTGTTTTTGTTTTTGACTTTGTTGTTACATATTTCTTCCTTTTTGTTGTTTGTAGTTCTTATTTTTGTTGCTATCGTTGATTCCGTTATTGTTTTTGTCGTTGTTATTTTAAAAGATTGAACTTCTCACTTACGAAAGACAGCCTTTCTTCTGAGCGGAAGTAGAGGGAATTAACCCTGTTACAAAAATGGGAATTTTTGATACATCGAAGAGTTTTAATTGGACCAAAATCGGTGTCACATTAACCAATCAAAATTCACTCTCAAATTAACCAATCAAAACCGGTTATGCTTTTCAAATTTTTTATTTTTTTATTTATTTATTTATTTTTTAAGTACTATGTTTAGTTAAGAATTGCAACTGAAATTTAAACTATTTTATTAAATATTTTGCAATGTAAAATATAAATATATTCTCTTCACAAATGATAATAATAATAATAATAATAATAATAATAATAATAATAATAATAATAATAATAATAATAATAATAATAATAATAATAATAATAATAATAATAATAATAATAATAATAATAATAATGAAATAATAATAATAAAATAATAAATGATAATAATTTATATTAATAAGAAGAAGAATGAAAACAATAATAATAAGAATAATAAATAAATTAATTAATAAATTGAATAAAGTATTAAATTAACAACAGTGAAATATAAATTAATTTTAAATATTAAAATAGATAAAAAAAAGCAATAGATTTATTTTTTCAATATATATATATATATATATATATATATATATATATATATATATATATATTATATATATATATATATATATATATATATATATATATATATATATATATATATATATATATATATATATATATATTATATATATATAATATATATATATATATATATATATATATATATATATATATATATATATATATATATATATATATATATATATATATATATATATATATAGAACCCAAAATTAAAGTCATGATAATAAGAAACCAAAAGTTGGGGTGAATCACTTCCTTTAAAAGGGTAAAATTTCGAGAATTTTTTTTTTTTTTTTTTTTTTTTCATTTTTTTTTTTCATTTTTTCGAGAAACATTTTTCAAAATTATTATTTCATTCTCTCATTTTTATTTTTTTTATTTTTTATTTTTTATTTTATTTTTTCTTTATTTCTTTAATTTTTTTTTTTTTTGGATTATTATTATTATTATTATTATTATTATTATTATTATTATTATTATTAGTTAGTAGTAGTAGTAGTAGTAGTAGTAGTAGTAGTAGTAGTAGTAAATGAGAGAAATGAAATTGAAGCAAAGAGAAATTATATTAATTCTTTAATGTAGGAGGTGGATGGGGGTGGGGAGGGGGACGAGGCATTTTTATGTGTTTGTGTTGACTTTCAAAAAAAAAAAATAATAATTTGTAATGCAAAATAAAAATAATAATAATATTAATGACAATTAAGATAATAAAGTAATAATGATAATAGTAATAATAACAATAATAATAATAATAATAATAATAATAATAATAATAATAATAATAATAATAATAATAATAATAATAATAATAATAATAACATTAAATAAAAAAATTGATTTTGTAATTAAAATTGTAAGTTTCTTTTAATTCCGATCTGTTCATTCCTTGTATTGACCACAGAATAAAATCCGAAGTACTAATTTCAGAAAGTCATAGACTGTTGATTATACTGCAACAATTTCAGCGGTTTAGACACATTCCCACATAACGTAAACAAACTGCGCATTGATTGTATCCATATATATATATATATATATATATATATATATATATATATATATATATATATATATATATATATATATATATATATATATATATATATATATATATATATATATATATATATGGATGCTGCCTTCAGGGATTACCATCTTCTTCAAACTCCTGAAATTCCTTCAATTTATATTTCATCCGGAAATTGTGCAACATTTATTCTTCGTAACACCAAAAAACTCATTTCTCCGTCGAAACTGCAATAATTTTCCTGGTCCCTCTTCTCCACGCTCTTTCTGGCATTGTGCAAAAAAATGTCAACTCTAACTTTGTTTCTTCCTCTTTCCCTCCTCTTGCATCTTCAGAAGGTACAACTTCCGTTTTGCCTTCTACTATAGCTGAACTCTTTGTCAAATTTTTATCTCTAGTTCCACTTTAGATGATTCCGGATCTATACCTCTTCCTTCAACCCCCTCCAGCTCATTTATGCCTAATATTGTCACTTCTTCTAAAAATGTCATTACTGCTCTTTTTCGTTGTCAGGTTAAACATATCAAAAGCCTTTGATAGAGTATGGGACAAAGATTTGATTTCTAAGCTTCTATTTTTCGAAATCTATCCTTCTCTCTGATTTTCTTTACGGTCGTTATATGGCAGCCTTTGTAGACAGCCACCATTCTTCCTTTAAGCCTGTTAACAGATGAGTTCCTCAGGGATCTATTCTATCCCTAGCTATCTTTCTGTTTTACATTAATGATCTCTCTATTACTTCATTGCATATCCACTCCTATGTCGATGACTCCACCCTTCATTACTAATTTCGATTTGAAAGACACCTCTCCCAAAAGTAGCTAATTGACGCTAGAAAGTGGCCTTAGAACAACTAACCTCTAATCTTCCTCGTATTTCAAACTTGGGCAGTGAAATCATGTTCGTTTTTCAATGCCTCAAAAACTCAATTGCTCTTTCTCTCTTCTCAACACAACTTTTCACCTAACTTTGGCCCCTTTTTCGAAAACACACAACTCAAGCCTTCCTCTGTTCTTAATATTCTCGATGTATCTTTCTTGAAAGAATCACATTACTTCTATTTCTAAACAAGCATCTAAGAGGTTAAGTGTTCTGAGGCGCGTTTAGAATTTTTTCAAGCCACCCGAATTGATTACTCTTTATAGGAGTATTGTTTACCCCTGTTTGGAATATACTTCACACATCTGGGGTGGTTCCACTTATTTAGCTTTCCTCGAAAAAGTGGAGCCTATGGCTTTTCGTCTTATCAACTCCTTCGCTCTCACTAACTTTCTGCAGTCTTATTCTGCCCGTCGAATGGTTGTGTCAGTCTCTCTATACTATCCCTATGAAAACGGACACTGCTCTTCTGAACTCTCCATCGCATATCTCCTCCATTGAGAAAGACTTGTGTGACACGTCTTCCTACATAGTCTCATCCTTTCTCTTTCCAACTCTCTGATCCCAGACTTAACCGCTATGCTCAATCTTACACATACTCTATTGGTAAATTCTGGAACACATTCCCTTTATCTATTTTTCCTCAACTTCCTTTGACTTACACACCTTCAAACTTCGTGTATCGGGACATGTCGGTCATTAACTGAACTCTGATGGAGATTGGAATTGGTAGGCCTCTGGCCTTTGCCCGCCAGAGGATATATATATATATATATATATATATATATATATATATATATATATATATATATATATATATATATATATATATATATATATATATATATATATATATATTATATATATATATATATATATATATATATATATATGAAAAATTTTAATTAATAATTATTTCCTATTCTGTTTTCCAACCCCCCAAATTTGCTCCACCCATCCCTTTTAGGAAGTAAAGATGAGTGACCCTTCCTATGCAGGGAAACTTTTTAAAAAAAATGTGATATATATATATATATATATATATATATATATATATATATATATATATATATATATATATATATATATATATATATATATATATATATATATATATATATATATATATATATATATATATATATATATATATATATATATATATATATATATATATATATATATATATATATATATATATATATATATATGTGTGTGTGTGTGTGTGTGTGTGTGTGTGTGTTATGTACTACAGTTGGCTTCATACTGGAAAAGAATAAGAGAGATTTCCATGACATTGTAAGTTTTTTCCTTATCGAAGTAATCATTTATAATATTGGAAAGTGTGAGATCATTTCTTTCCATGTTGCGTTCCAAGGCTTCTTCTCTTTTAAACTGGTTAACAGACGCCAGTTTGCGATTCTATCTATGGAAATATTCTCTGTGCCAGAGTTTCCATTAAGGACCCATTGGAATCCTACAGTTTCGTAAAAAGGTACTGGGGATTTTGTTGGATATTAGTCCTGAATATATTAAACCGCTCATAAATAAATAAGTAATTGTTTCAAGGATATTGATATAAACTTATTAAGTTGATTTATGGCAAAGTAAAACTGTTTTCTTAGAACATGAAATAATTATGGAGATTATTTTTAGCATTTAAAGGAAATAAACACCAACCGCATGCTTTTACCCTTTTAATCTCTCTCTCTCTCTCTCTCTCTCTCTCTCTCTCTCTCTCTCTCTCTCTCTCTCTCTCTCTCTCTCTCTCTCTCTCTCTCTCTCTCTCTCTCTCTCTCTCTCTCTCTCTCTCTCTCTCTCTCTCTCTCTCTCTCTCTCTCTCTCTCTCTCTCTCTCTCTCTCTCTCTCTCTCTCTCTCTCTCTCTCTCTCTCTCTCTCTCTCTCTCTCTCTCTCTCTCTCTCTCTCTCTCTCTCTCTCTCTCTCTCTCTCTCTCTCTCTCTCTCTCTCTCTCTCTCTCTCTCTCTCTCTCTCTCTCTCTCTCTCTCTCTCTCTCTCTCTCTCTCTCTCTCTCTGAAACTTTAATTTTCTGAATTTTGGATTCGATTTTATAAGTTTTCGATCATGGAAAAAAGAAAAATAAATTCAATCACTTGAGAATTCCCAATTAGGACTGAAACCAGGGTCTAATTCGGAGTCTGGGTCAGAAATGGACTTGGAACCGAAGTTATGATGTAAAGACATTGAAAATACAAATGGTTCATTAATAAATCCAGAGTGATTAGGTCCTCCAACAATTTCATTTTGTTCTAACTGAACTACCGTGTTTATTCACAGTTATTTGAATGAGAGAGAAAGCTGCATTAGAACAAGAACATGAAAATGCAGCAAGCATGCAACCACATAATTTGATGCATCTCCACAGTCACCCCTCCCCTCCCCCCCCTCCCAGCGAGTATCCATGTTTAACAGTAGCTTTAATAAAATTTGGACGATAACCATTATTTAATCTCTAAAGATATAAACATAAAATGCCGACAGAAAACACTTTCTGTTAATAAAGCCACAACAAGCCTTTCTTCGTAGCTTTTCTAGGATCGAAATGTTGAAATCATATGTCCCTTGGTTATTAACCCCCTGATAGAATGAACAGTTTCTATTATTATTATTATTATTATTATTATTATTATTATTATTATTATTATTATTATTATTATTATTATTATTATTATTATTATTATTATTATTATTATTATTATGAAACACACGATGCAAAGCTTTAAATTCTACCCTATAATATAATATATATATATATATATATTATATATTATATATATATATATATATATATATATATATATATATATATATATATATATATATATATATATATATATATATATATATATATATATATATATATATATACTGTAAAACTATCAAGCCGTAACATTCATTTACTTCAAGTAACTTTTAATTCTTAATAACAAAAATAAAAAAAAATAAAAAAATATAAAAAAAATAAAAATAAAATAAAATATAAAATGCATTTAACATTTTTTAGAAGAAAAAAAACTTGTTGAGGGAAAGACATATTATACGCGTATATATATATATATATATATATATATATATATATATATATATATATATATATATATATATATATATATATATATATATATATATATATATATATATATATATATATATATATATATATATATATATATATATATATATATATATATATATATATATATATATATATATATATATATATATATATATATATATATATATATATATATATATATATATATATATATATATATATATATATATATATATATATATATATATATATATATATAGGGGGGGAGGGTGTAGCCCAAAGACTTGACCAAGTACCATATAATATCGTCTCTTTATTTAAAAAGGTATCATTAATATAGTTGTTTTGATTGCTTTAATCAATTGACTCGTTAAGTAGTTTTGTCGTTAAGAAAGGAAAAAAAATAAATTAATAATAAATAAAAATAATGATGATAAATATATAAATTAATGCAATTTTAAAACAGTTATACGTTCTCTAGAGTATATATATATATATATATATATATTATATATATATTATATATATATATATATATATATATATATATATATATTATATATATATATATATATATATATATATATATATATATATATGTATATGTGTGTGTGTGTGTGTGTGTGTGTAAATTCATTGTCAAAAGTTTTAAAATTTCTAAGAAAAAAAACCAAGAATAAGATCAATAATAATAATAATAATAATAATAATAATAATAATAATAATAATAATAATAATAATAATAATAATAATAATAATAATAATAATAATAATAATAATAATAATAATAATAATAATAATAATAATAATAATAATAATTATAATAAATAGGGGATACAATGATTTGTTTCTTTTTTTCTCTCTCTCTCTCTCATCCTCTCTCTCTCAATTAAATATTTCAAGATTCTTGCTACTATAGTCGTTTTTGGGGTTTCGTTGACTTCCTTCTATATATATATATATATACTATATATATATATATAATATATATATATATATATATATATATATATATATATATATATATATATATATATATATATATATATATATATATATATATATATATATATATATATATATATATATATATATATATATATATATATATATATATATATATATATATATATATATATATATATATATATATATATATATATATATATATATATATATATATATATATATATATATATATATATATATATATATATATATATATATATATATATATATATATATATATATATATATATATATAATATATATATATATATATATATATATATATATATATATGTCATACAAAAAGCAAGCCTCTTCTCGGTAATTGAAGATTTTTTCATTTTCACATAATGAAGAAAGAAAATAGTATAATGTGGATGAAGAATCTTCAATATTTTATTTTCAATTGAAGATTTTTCATCTTGACATAGTGAAGAAAGAGAACGAATAGTAGAGGAGCTATCTTCAGTATTATATCAACTGAAGATACCTCAGTTACACGTAATAAAGGAAGAGGATGAATAACAGAGGAGTTATCTTCAGCATTCTATCAAATGAAGATAATTCTTCTGCACTTCGGTTTTTTGCTTCATTAAAAAAAAAAAAAAAAAAAAAAAAAAAAAAAAAAAAAAAAAAAAAGTTAACAGTAGTTTCAGAATCATTGTTTTTACTTTCCTGGCGTTCTTAATTACAACAAAAACAAATGTTTAAGAATTTCTTGTTTGTTTTAATTAAATATTTCCCATCACATTATGTAAGCAAATAAGGCCATTGAATCATATCTCCTCTTACTATTAATATGTTACTGTTATTATCATCCAGTTAAATGCCTAGAAGATAGTTTTCAAAGTATACAATGTCTGTCTGTCTGTCTGTCTATCTGTCTGTTTGTCTGTCTGTCTGTCTTTTCTATCTGTCTGTCTGTTTGTCTGTATATCTATCTATCTATCTATTTATCTATCTATCTATCTATCTACTATCTACACTTTCCTAGCTTATTCGCCCACTTTTTTAAATTGTTTAAAATTCTTTCCTGATATTTCTTGAATTTTATTTTCCATATTTATTGAAATAATTGAAATAATTTGATTTTGATCCACTGCAAAGTAATCTAACTTTTTTTTACTTGATTTTATGATCACTTTTTGTAATTTCTTTCGCAATATATAACTTCTAAATTTATCTAATATTTTATATTACTTTTATTGATCCTTCTTATGATAATCTCTCTCTCTCTCTCTTCCATTGTCTTTTAATCTTCATTCATTTCAATGCAAATTATTTTTTTATTATTATATGCAGTTCACCCATCACAGTTCTTTGTACTTAATCGAGATGAAAACTTCTTTAAAATCTAAAGAGTTTCTCTTTTCTTAGCAGCCGAATTTGGGACTAATTTCTACGCGAGCTTCATTTCTTACTACATACTTTATGATAGCGTAAAGATTGATTCTTTCCTGTCCAACCTACTACTACTGCTACTCATTCCGCCAGGTATTCCTTTACTTATGAACTTGCAACACATAATTTCATGTTGCATTGTTTGATTCGGTTTTCATTTTTTTACATCCCGTCTTTAAGCATCTTTCTCACACGACATTTTATATCAACAAATTCGCAGTCAACAATTATTACCTCATCAATAGGACGATGGAAAGTCCTACAATGCTCGATGAGGAGGGGGTTTCTTTTTCATATTTCTAATAACTACTACTACTATTAATGCTACTACTTTAATAATAATAATAATAATAATAATAATAATAATAATAATAATAATAATAATAATAATAATAATAATAATCTTTAATCTTCATTTATTTTTTCAGTTACAGATTTACATATACAAATATCGTGTACTTTACATGTTTTGATACTAAACTGAAATGGGCTTCTGGGGAGACGAAATCGTCCTTTGAGCCCATTAAAATTATACATGACACAATACGTTATATAATATTCCAAGTTTTGAATATTGTAAATTTTATAACAATTAATTTTATCATAATTTTATGCTCGTAATTTTAACCTAAACTATAGAAAAAAAAATTACTAAAACAATCTTATTACTGAGATAACTGTAAACTAATAATAATAATAATAATGATAATAATAATAATAATAATAATAATAATAATAATAATAATAATAATAATAATAATAATAATAATACAAAAAGTTTTTATGCAATGTAGTTTGTTTGTATTTTATATTTAGAATCTTTTTGGAAAGTCAATAATGTGTAATAAAAAGTCCTAACCTTTTTCATTATTTTTTCCTTCCGCAGACGACGCTGAAGGTGTTTGCCAAATGTCTTCGTTCGGATATTGAATACAAAACCGTTAGTATCGGATCGAAGGTCACGTGCCGTGAACTAATAAACCTACTTCTGTCTAAAGCCAAAATGAAGCATCGGGATCAAAACCTCTTTTACCTGACGATGGAAGTCACCGTCAGAAGGTATGGAATTAACTTCTGGAGAAAGTGGGTTTTCTATCCGTTAATTATCCGGTTTCTTTTTTTTTCAACAAAAGTCTTGTCAATATTTTTAGACTATTTATTATAACGCCTCGAAATATTCATGATTTGTAATTTGAAACTTGTTTTTTCCTTTCTTAGTGAAACGTTTCCTCAAAAATATTAAAATACTTTTTAGAGAAAGCTTGGAAACTTGAAATGTGTTAATAATAATTAACTCCTGGGGTGAGGAGAGGGAGAGAGGGAGTGACACTAATAATTACCCAAACATTTCGGGTGGAGGAGTTATGAGACCAATAATTACCCCCAACTACATATATTGTGATGCATTAATATTTTAACAAAAGCCTCACTGTTTAAATACATAGTAAAAGTATTATTTAGTAATTTAGATCAATGTTATAATTTTAGGACAATCAGGAATCCATATTTTTGCTGCCAAAAAAGTAAAATAAATTTAAAATGGCTTCATAAATAACAAAGGCTTATTTTGATAATCACAAATATTTTTATATTTTTATTTATTTATTTTATGATGAAAGTTTTACAGGAAAAACGATAATATTTGTTAAAAAAAAAATTTGATTAATTAACGACGTGGTAACTTATATGGTTAAAATAAGCAACTTAGAAAATAGTCGTTGAAGCTTGAACTTTAAACTCAAATGCAAAAGGAGCTTATCCCCGTTTTATCTATGAATTCCCCTAACCATCTGACTTACTGTATATACCTTTAGTATATATATTTATACTGTGTTAAATATATATGAAATTCTTCTTATAAATTACTTTTTCGATATTATTTATTTTATTGCAAGATTAAAGTTATACTATTTATTAGCTTTTCAAATATATATAAGCATTAAAGATTTTATTTTCCCTACCCTGATACTTGATATATATATATATATATATATATATATATATATATATATATATATATATATATATATATATATATATATATATATATATATATATATATATATATATATATATATATATATATATATATATATATATATATATATATATATATATATATATATATATATATATATATATACATATATATTCCCCCCATAATTAATTTCAGATGGTCGGGAGTGCCAGTTCGTGCACTACTCGTCCTTGAAGAGAGTGCCAAGCCAGCCCAGTTGGCACTGTGCCGTCCTTCAGGGGACCTCAAATTCGTCTTACAAATGAGAAAAGGAGGAATAATAAAAATTCATGATACAGTTCTTATGCCGGGGGTGAGTCATTAATTTATTATTATTATTATTATTATTATTATTATTATTATTATTATTATTATATTTTTTATTATTATTTTTATTTCATAATCACTATTATTATTATTATTATTATTATTATTATTATTATTATTATTATTATTATTATTATTATTATATTATTATTATTATTATTATTATTATTATTATTATTATTATTATTATTATTATTATTATTTTTTATTATTTTTTTTTTATTATTATTTTATTTTATTATTATTATTATTATTTTTTATTTTTTTTTTTTTTTTATTATTTTTATTATTATTTATTATTATAATTATTATTTTTTATTTTTATTATTTTTCACTATTATTATTATTATATAAGTAGTAGCAGCAGTATAATATTATTTATCTCTGTTTATATATATATATATATTATATATATATATATATATATATATATATATATATATATATATATATATATATATATATATATATATATATATATATATATATATATATATATATATATATATATATATATATCCTTTGTTGACATTTACTATTTACCAACTTTTTTTCACATGTTTCAAATATCTAGTTTATAAAAAGTCATCTCTTGTGTTACGGGGATTAATATTATATTTCATTCGTGTTCGTTACCCAGAAATAACAAAATTTTAAATTTTAAATGTATTGCTTGTCTATTTTTACTTTGTTTTATGCTGTATGTTCTATGTTGTTTCTAGTGTTGGTTACGTAAGCAATCAGTAAAATTTGGGACTTATCAAACTTATAAAGGGGACATAAATTTTTGTTGTTTATTTTTCAGGTGATTTTTTTTTTTTTTCCTATTAATAGTCAAATTATTTGGTGTTTTAGAATCGAAAACCTTCTTTAAGAATAGAGACAGAAATTAATGATAGGAACAATCGAATACTAACAATGTTTGCGTTTGTACAATACAAAATTACTACAGAAAATATGATAAATGTAGTCAATGTCCACCTTGAAGATCTGTTTGTGTCTTGAAATCTGTCCACCTTGAAGATCTGTTTGTAAAAACCGGAGGAAAATTTCACAAACCAACTTCCATAACGAACTGAAATTTTTAAATTAAAAATCACAAAAAGAACAAAATCAAAATGACAGAAAAGATAAGAAAATCAAAACACTTTGATGAAATGAGAAGATCATTTTAGTCAATGAAAGACAATCACAATATATATATATATATATATATATATATATATATATATATATATATATATATATATATATATATATATATATATATATATATATATATATATATATATATATATATATATATATATATATATATATATATATATATATACCTATATCGATATATCAATTTTATTGATATATATCGATGTTTGGTTCCAACTGTTAAATAGAAGAAAAGGTTTGTGACTATGAGAATATCTATGTCTTGTTGTTCAGTGAGATTCAACAAATCTCTCAATACTTTAAATGCTGTCAGTTTGTTCGGTGTTGTAGGTAACCAGACTCATCTTTTACTCTAGGGATCAGCTCTTCCCAACCGTGGTCCACAATGACCTCCAGGGGACCCCAGAAGCTTTGAGGAAGGTCCTCAAGGAAAAAATGTTTATTTAATTTAAGAATATTACATATGAGAATATGGGGACCCACATACGTTAAGTTAGGACTCAGGGATCCCACATAAGTAAGATTAGGACTCCGAAGGTCTTCAAGCAAATGATTGGGAACCCGCGCCCTAGACTAAGATGTTATTCCTAAAAATTCTGACATTTTTTCAAGATGACAATGTTTCCATTAAATAAGTCACCACAGTTCTTTTCTTTGTTTTGTTTTTTTGAGAGAGGACCTCACCGACGAGGGTATATGCCGTCCCTTCAGGCCATCACGAGTTCAGAGAGAGTGAAACGCGTCCATACGCAATGAGATCTTGTAATGCTCTGCCACTACAGTTCTGCTTTGATATGAGAAGCACCAAAATGGACTTTAACTTTTTTCTTGGCTAAGGACTTTCCAGACAAGCACCGTCACTTAACTTGATTATCATCAAATCAATGTTGGCAGCTTTTGAGAGCAGAGAGAGAAATTGATTACTCTCCTACTATATTTCTGGAACAATTGTTAGTTATATCTGATAAAACAATGATATTCAATGCAGACATTTCAGAAGTTGAATCAATCTATCACTTATTATTTATTAATTAAAGGAATACAATCAATTTTCCATGTATTCATATTATTTTGTCTACTATCTATCTATCTATCAATCTATATATATATATATATATATATATATATATATATATATATATATATATATATATATATATATATATATATATATATATATATATATATATATATATATATATAATATTTTCAGTCCCAGTACAAATCTTTGTTAATTTCTTACCGAACAACTGCCGAAGACGCGGTTCAGCTTCTCTTGAACTGCTACGGAAGGAATGAAAGTAAAAACTTCTACGCTTTACACGAGGTAAACATAACATTTTAAGAAATTTGTGCAGTAATAATAATAATAATAATAATAATAATAATAATAATAATAATAATAATAATAATAATAATAATAATAATAATAATAATAATAATAATGAAATATATTTTATATCAGAAACTATCAGTCACAATTTTGGTCTCAAATTTTTAAAATTTCTACTCATAAATTGATGTTGCAACTATACCAAAATTTTGAATCTATTTCGATATCACGGTATCGGTGCATCCTATTTACGTCTCAAATGTTTTCCTAAAAACGTCCATTTGTATGTGAAATTATATCGATATCGTGGTATCGGGGCATCCTATTTACGTCTCAAATGTTTTCCTAAAAACGTTCATTTGTATGTGAAATTATATCGATATCGTGGTATCGGGGCATCCTATTTACGTCTCAAATGTTTTCCTAAAAACGTCCATTTGTATGTGAAATTATATCGATATCGTGGTATCGGGGCATCCTATTTACGTCTCAAATGTTTTCCTAAAAACGTTCATTTGTATGTGAAATTATATCGATATCGTGGTATCGGGGCATCCTATTTACGTCTCAAATGTTTTCCTAAAAACGTCCATTTGTATGTGAAATTATATCGATATCGTGGTATCGGGGCATCCTATTTACGTCTCAAATGTTTTCCTAAAAACGTTCATTTGTATGTGAAATTATATCGATATCGTGGTATCGGGGCATCCTATTTACGTCTCAAATGTTTTCCTAAAAACGCCCATTTGTATGTGAAATTATATCGATATCGTGGTATCAGTGTATTCTATTTACTTTTCAAATCCTTTTCTAATAACATGCATTAATCTTTCCTACAGCTTTGTCAATTTCCCGATTACAAAGATCGGAGATTGGATCAGAGAGAACGACCTTTGGAGGTAAAAGCAGAATGGCCAAAGGACCGAAGAGCAGAGTATGTGTTTGTGTTAAGACGAAATATGACTCAAGCACTCTCCCTAAGAAAGGTATTTTTAAGCTTAATTTTCGTTTTGTTAATTAAAAGGCTTGTTATTGAGTTAGAGTTGTGTCGGCTCCGAGATCTTGCAGTTCCCTCCGAGAATCGGAACTGAAGCAGAGTTGCTAAAATCTTTCTTTTAGCCTCCGAGTGGTCGAAACATAAAAAAAAGAGAACTGCATAGCAAGTGTAACAGTTCTGAAAAGGGATAGGAATTGCTTTTACTTACCTTTTTATCATCATAATTATTTTACACTTTTGTCAGCACACACAAACATTCAAGTAGGCAACATTAAAGGAACAGGGGAGGGCAAAAACCCACACAAGTCTAACTTAACTCAAATCTATTATTATTATTTAAAGTAATTCATTAAGAAAACCGAATTCATACTACTTATTCAACCTAGTTAGAAATTCTATCTTAAGAATTAAAAAAAATTTCAATTCTATATTTATCTGATTTGAGTTTCTGTGATACTTACGATCACCACCTTACATTTCCTTTGACTATGCCTTGTTACTAGGTCCAGGTTGTAACTTATTTATAATAGAGATTTTCTTTTCTTTTCAGTTATCACTTCGAACCTTGGAGCAAAATACATCTAAGGGTGACGAGAAAGTGGAAACGAATAGTTCAAACGAAGAGAAAAAGTCTTATGAAAAAGACAAATTAAAAGTCGAAGAAACTTTAATAGATTGCACTAGTACGATTCCTGTGATGAAAACGTTGCTGAGAAAGGAAACAGAGTCAAATAATAATCCCCAATGTACAAGAAATATAAATCCTTTACCTAGAAACAATAATACACATTTTCTTAAATTACAATCGGGGCATACTCACGAGCGACTCACATTCTCAGAGTAAAATTAAATCTTCAGATATAATTTCTGATCTTTTTTCAAACAGATGGCAAAACTCAAGCTGCAGAGTAAGTTTTCGTTCATTTCCCAAAGACCGAATGACGAATGGAAATGTATTATATCCCTCATACAATAAAACAAATGAAGGTACGGAGTCAATTCGACAGCCTAATGGTCTTTGTAATGCATTAATAAACAATGATGTTTCAACTAGGACTTCAGGAAATAATGTTGCTTCCGTTAATACAAGAAATGGCGTCATTCAAAATAATACGTTTCAAAATGACTTCATATTGGCAAAGGCATCAAGATATAATGTCATTCCCAGTAGTGCACCTAGAAATGACACTAACTTATCAATAAAAAATTTTAGTAATGCAGCAAAAAATAATACAATTTCGTCTAATATATTAAAGGCAGAAGTTTCAACTAATACTTCGAAAAATTATGCCATTTCCGCTACTACAAAAGTAATTGTCCACACTTCTCAAAATAATACCAAAGTTTTAAGCTCGAGTGCTGTTCAGACAGAACTAACGTGCATTCCAGTGAAGGGAACGAGAACCCAGATATAAATGGAATTCGGTCGAGACCTTGTTGGACACTCATTATAAGCCGTACGTTGGAGGAACTTCTAAAGAGAAAACCCAGAATATTTTTAGTCAAAAGTTGAAAGAAAATACTGGAGCGAATTCACATACAGAATCTCATCCCACCTGATAAAAATTGTAACAGACAAAATTGTTTCTACATTTGACAGTAAACTAAGGTTTTTTTTCCTTTTCTCGAAGAAAGAGAAAAATTTGTAAATTTTTGTAAGAGTAAGCATCATACAAGATTTTTTTACAAACTGAAAATTGAAAAAGCTTCACGAGTAAATTTTTCTGAAAATATTCATACAACGAAAAAGTTGATATGAATTGAGAGAGAAAAAATTGAATTATTAATTTTCGTAACAAAATTTGATAAATAGCTGGTTGGTTGAATTACTTTAACAATAAATATTTATTCATTTTTGCAATGCAAAAAATAATTTATTGGGTTGCAATTTTTAATATTCTTGTCCAAAGATTTTATCCAAAACTAAACATTTTAGGATCCAAATTTATATATTACTAAATTAAATAACTAATTTAAATTTTATTTACATATATATACAGTTAACATTTTATTAAATTTTCTCCAATATATATATATATATATATATATATATATATATATATATATATATATATATATATATATATATATATATATATATATATATATATATATATATATATATATATATATATATATATATATATATATATATATATATATATTATATTTTTTTTTTTTTATTTATTTATATATATATATATGAATTGTAAATAAAACAAATTTTAAATTGAAAATTTTATTCTAAAATTGTACAAAACTTTCCAAATATATGTATATAAAAAATACTGGCTTTTTTTAATCAGGCTATAATAATAATAATAATAATAATAATAATAATAATAATAATAATAATAATAATAATAATAAAAATAATAATAATAATAATAATAATAGTAGAAATGCTTGAGTTTAATCCTTTCCTTCTGAAAAGGGTTCGATGAACAGCCTTGAGCCTTTGATTAAACCATCTTCAAATGTTATATTCACTCTCCTAGACATCCTTTCGCGCTTCTCCTTAAGGTCACCTGCAGCAAACTCGTCCGAGAAAGGGTAAAGCTTGAAATCTGATCTCTTCTCACCATTGTCATTATATCCAAAGAGTTTAAGGCATTTGTCACAGAAATGGGCTATCGGTTTCGGAAGACGAGGGTCGTCTTTTACCACCCAACTAAATAATAATAATAATATTCATATTTTGTTCTAGAAGTCTTTTACCAAAATAAATAATGTAATCCTTAATGAAATTAAATATTATAGAAGAAAAAGATAATATACTTACTTCGCTAAATATAAATTGCAAGAATAGCAGAAGACAGAAAGCTTAATAGGATTTCCTCGTGAGAGTGGGTACTTCGATGGGTCTGAGATGTCTGTGCAATGATGTAACCTAAAAATATGAGCAGTCAAGATGTAGGCGTAATATTACATAACTTTCAAAAACTGCTATTCTATTATGAAGTATTACAAGAATATATAAAAACAAGTGGCATATAAAAGACAAGCAGAATTAAGTTACTTTTAATGAAATTTACTGGAAAATTAAAATGACAATTTAAAAAAACATTCAAAGCAAGAAGTAACTTTTTCAAAAGAATTTTTGTATTAATTAGCGTAAATTAATATTAATATGAAGGTAATTACAATTTTGATGATTTTGGAATATATTTGAGCAAAGACAAGATTCTAGGAATTTTTAAAATATTTATATTCAGGCGCAATATGTTACACTGATAAATCTAATATAATTACAAAATATATTCTTACCTGACATCTGTAAATGTGATAAGATGTTCGCAATTTCCCAAATGTTGATAAACGTATGGATAACCCAATCGAAGACTCAAATCTTCGAGCTTTGTATCTTCCATTCGAACAATTTTCATTTCTCCTTAGAAAGGGAATTAAAAATTTTAGTACAAAGAATTCATCTAAAATATATTATATGTTTAATGAGGATCAAAGCATTAAAAACAAAAGGATTTACATGACTGACATATACATATACATTTCCTTCATCGCAACAAGCATACGTTAATAATTTTAATCTAAACTAAATACGATTTAGTAAGTTACAAACAATAAACAAGTGAGGTACATTAAAACCCTTATTAGATAACAATTCATTATGTTATTATTCAAAAAATGCAATTTCACTCTGTAACTCGAACATTAATTCCAATTGAAATAGCTGCTATATAGATCTTTCTCTGGTGAATCTCGTCTAAAATTTCTTTTTAAGAAAATGTTCTTAAAAAATCACAATAAAGCAGCAGCAATTGCAAGTTTTCATATCAGATTCTAAACGTACTATTAAACAAAACTAAATGCTACAAAGATTTAAATATCAGGTAATTAGCTATGTGATTTTGTGTGATTATGTTTATAGATGAGATTTTACACTGACCAAGAGTCCTGTAGAAGGTCTTTCAAGAGCAGTTCTCTTCTTGCATACCTTGTTCTTGAACAGATTTATTTGATCATTTAAAATAAATAAAAATAAATGATCAAACATATTTTATTATGACCAAGAATATATTCGTAAATTCTCGACCCATCGCTTCTCTTTCTCTCCACCCTAACCCTGTTTTAAGAAGGATAAAATGATAAATTTAAGAAAAGTTTATTGAAACTTACCTATTAAAGGATACTTTTTGGCCCAAGTTCTGATAGTCTCAGAATTATCTACTGCATCTGGATGACGCATGTCTGAATAAAAGGTGCCATTGATATAAAAAAATGAAGAGCGGAAAAGTTCCTGTGTAATAATAATAATAATAATAATAATAATAATAATAATAATAATAATAATAATAATAATAATAATAATAATAATAATAATAATAATAATAATCTTTAATCTTTATTTATTTTTTCAGTTACAAATTTACATACACAAATATCGTGTACTTTACATGTTTTGATACTAAATTGAAATGGGCTCCTGGGGAGTCGAATTTGAATAATAATAATAATAATAATAATAATAATAAATGTTTCTGCTCCATAAGCGCAATATATAACACTAGGAAATAGTTTCAACCTTTTTCTCACTTTACAAAAAGAAATTGATTTCTCAAAAATAAGAATAAGACGAAAATATTTAGTATAAATTCCATAAAATTTCTCTCAGCATATTAATGTGGCGGTTGCAACACTAACTGTACTAGTGTTTTTTTTTTCTCCTCAAGTGAAGACCAGAAGGGATTAAGCTTCCTTATATTTAAATTTGTTTATGAAGATAATAAGGGTTAAAAATTGAAATAAAAAGTTAAAGGTTTCGTATCTTTTAAGAAATGAGGCTAAAGTAAAATTATTGGTTTGTTATTTATTTATGGTAGAAATATTATTTTAGAAATCCAATTCATTTTCAAAAGGATCACAAATGACATACCTGTGAACAAGGAAAGTTGAGACAAATTGACAAATCCGGATTTTTTGACATGTCTTCATGAACATAAACATCATTCATACATACAATAGCGTCCTTCAAGTCCGTTAATTTTTGTGATCCCAACAGATACATTTCTTGACTGTGCTTTGGGTATCGACTGTTAAAAAAAAAAAAAAAAAATTAAGATAAAATTAACCACTGAAATTATAATTATATTTTATAATTATAATTCAAAAACGTTTCTTACAATTCAAAAATTACATTCATCAAAGCCCAAAGATGTTTGTGCAGGTCAATTTGTAAAAACCATATTTTCCTCTTCATTTTTTTTTGGTAAGGTAAGTTTATTAAAGTATTCCCACTTACCAGAGTACATTTTAATTAAGCATAGACTGTATTAACTTAACAATGACCCCTTTCAATTCCAATACACCTTAAATTCTTCCTCCTTCTGTTTCTGTATTTATAGTTTAGTTCCAAGTTTCACCTCGTTTCAAAGCTTTATGTGAGAGGTCCACTAAAACAATCAAAAACAGCCTGAACTAAGAAATATTCCAAAAGCTTTTTCATTTTACCCTCATTTTCAATAAAATTTTTTTTTTTTTCATCAATTTTTATTCATTTGGTTTATGTACTCGAGCCACTTTAATAAAACTGACATTTTCATCTACTTCTACTAACTTCATGTCGTTTATAGCAATAATTTTAAAGGGAGCTTTTAAAGTCCTCAATTATATTAGTAATTATGTTTTATTCATTACTGACTACAGCTATCCCTTCCTATAATACACCAATCTCCATTACTTAATTCGAATACTGTATACAAATCAGTATATATATTAAATATTATAGTATGATCTTAAAAAAAAAAAAAAAAAAAAAAAAAAAACTTTGTGAAAGCTCACTGGGCCAATACAGATATGAATTTGACGAAATAAGCTTACGTTGACTATAAAAAATATGCTATTTAATATAAATATTTTACCAAGGTTTTTTCATTTTTTTTTCACCTAAACCCCGAAAAAAAAACAGGGGAAATGTTCTTTTTCATTTACAGCTTTAACTGTAATTGCACTTTTTTTTTTTTTTTGTTTATATTCAAGTTTTACTATAATTCAAAGCTTGATAAACTAAGGGCTATTCATTGTTACAATAATATTCTGTGATCCGTACGAAAATTAGGGCATGAATGGACTGAAGTTTCAAATGATAAAAGCACTAGCAAAGTAAAGTGCAAATTTTGCAATAATGAAATAAAGAAGATTAATAAATCCACAGAGAGAGTTGGCAGAAGAAGTAGAATTCTATTTTTATCCTGATTATTTAAATCATGTTTAACTATTAAATCCTGAACTTAAGAAAGTAGAAACCAGCAGAGTGGTGATGTTATGGAGAATTGGACATCGAAAGCCAGCAATTCACCTCCAGGGATTTTGCAAATTTTTGCTGTAACTTACTGAGCTATCTACAGAGTTCTACCTCAATCGAAAGATGTTTTCTACATTTTGCTTTGTTTGGACTAAGTTAAGGAATCAACTTAGAATTGAGAAACGTATAAAACATGTGAAAATTAATAGGCAATTAATCTTAAACAGTGTACCTTGCAGCATATATATATATATATATATATATATATATATATATATATATATATATATATATATATATATATATATATATATATATATATATATATATATATATATATATATATATATATATATATATATATATATATATATATATATATATATTAAGCAAATGAGCTTCGAAACATTCATCTAAATAGAGAGAAAAAGTTCTATTATTATTTTATTTCAAATTCTTATTTATTTTATATTTATTCTGAAAAGAACCAAAAGCCAACTTAAAACTTCAAAAAATTATTTTTAACTTATTTTTAATTGTTGTTTTCCCTTTATTTAAAAAAAAAAAAGATCTTAAAAACTACTTTAATAAATTTATAAAATTTCAAAAACTACTTTAATAAATTTATCTTATGAAACACCCACTTTGCTTCTTTGATAAATATTACAAAACAAAATTCTCTCTTACATACATGGAAACACACTTGATAAAGAAAAAAACATTTCAAAATCTTTGCATCATAATAGTTAAATAATTTTAAAACAATAAAATAAAAAAAATGTAAAATAAGATTAAATATATAACAACATAAATCACTTTATAATTTCGTAAAACAGATCCAAAACAATCATTTTCAAGGGTAATTACAGTTATAACAACCTCTTCTAAGCAATTACAAAAAAAAAAAAAAAAAAAAAAAAAAATTTTTTTTTTTTTTTTTTAATAATAATAATAATTACTTGCTTCCTTTCTTCTGATAAGATCTTCTATGAAATGGACTGTGAATTCTTACATTAAAGACAATGTCGCGAAGAGAAGAACTGGAAATACTTTCTTCCAAAGGCATATTTTCAGGAGAGTTTTCTTTTTTCACTACCTATTGTTATATATATATATATATATATATATATATATATATATATATATATATATATATATATATATATATATATATATATATATATATATATATATATATATATATATATATATATATATATATATATATATATATATATATATATATATATATATATATATATATATATATATATATATATATATATATATATATATATATATATATATATATATATATATATATATATATATATATATATATATATATAAGCACCTCACAGGAATTGCTCTATTTGAGGAGGGGAACTTTCAAAGCGTTTTTTACTTAGAATCCACATGTGAGATCGAAACTGAGCTTTCAATCACGTGAATCAAAAAAAGGCGAATAAAAATAAAGTAATCTGACAAAAATAAGTATTACCATTCTGACAGTGGATGAATATTTGAGCAATCGATGACGCAGTCTAGTATAATCTTTAACCGTTTCTCTTTTGTAAAGTTCTTTTGCTTGCATGGCTAATGTGACAAGTTTCTCTGGACCTCCATCTGGTATTACCCCATCCATAAAGGAACCTATCAAGAAAATAATAATAATAATAATAATAATAATAATAAAAGTCACTGACGAAATGGTAATGCCAGTAGTAGTATTTATTTTTTTTTTTTAAATTATAATAAAAGTGACGACACTGTATACAAGATATAGGCGATACCGAGTCGGAAAACCAAGTACAGAGACGTCATCTAGTCAAAACCATATTTAGTGACTATGAAGTGACTATAGTGACTATGAAGAAGGTCTATATCTTAAAGAATAAATTCAATTTCCGAAGAAAAGCAAAAATGGCATTACTACAATAGAGTATATTCGGACAGTATGTTAGCGAGACAATCATGTAAAGGAATGTTATGTAAGGCGGGGAAATATGTCTAGTAACTGACAGTGCATCACAACCAACTAAGAGATGAAGGACTGACAGGGAAACATTTTAACTGAAAAACGGTCTAACCGAGAAGTAGTAGTAAAGAAGAATATAACAGCTTCCTTCTTTGCCTTTTTAATAACAAAGATAAATTTAAAAGAATAAAATTTTGGCTCCCTTAGTTTAAGATTCTTCTTTCAATCAGACCTTAAATTTTTAAATAATTCTTATCCTTCATAATTTTAACCTTGATTTTTTTTTTATGATATATATATAACAACAATTCAAAATCATCAATTTACCTGCATACCAATTAGTAATACGTCCAGTGTCTGAAATAGCTCTGGATTCAGAAATATCGCTAGAAGGAAGCTCACCTTCCACAGTTAATAAATCAATGCTGAAATAGATTAATAAATAATTATTAAAATAATAATAAATAATTAAGTAATAATAATTTTTTAAATAGAATACGATACTATAATTAAGTCATTCAGTTAAATACAGTATACCTTTAAATTAAAATCAGTCACTCTTATTTCTCAGAAGTATGTTTATTCATTAAACAATGGAAGGCACATAGTGATATTTTCTTAGAATTATATTATAATAATTCAATTATTATTAGTAAAAATTTAAAAGCAACTATTTTTCAAACCTTTCTTACCTACAGTCTTCTTCCATTTTCTGAAGAGCAAATGGGTCATTTTGGGAATAATCCAACTCATTATTAGCATCACTTTCATCTTCAATATCATTGGCAGATTTGCTTCTCAGGGGATACCTGTCATCAGAACTATAAATATCTGATGGGATTGACAAACTTCTAAGAGCTCCTTTACTGAACTTGGTTAAACCTGTCTCATTAGAATCAGTACTGAGGGTTCTGCCATGCATTGACAGAGCTGGTGTGCTTCTTCGTGAGTATGGAGCTTCCATATCATCAGGCATATGAAAGAACTCTCTTAACGCTTCCTCTTTATTAATCTTTTAATAATAATAATAATATTAATAATAATAATAATAATAATAATAATAATAATAATAATTCCTAAGAAATTATCTTATCTCCTCCTCAGAATTGTTTGATTCTTGTTAGGTTAAACTTCTACAACTAAAAGAATTTGTACACCCATAATTCTATCATACAATTTTGTATTCAAAAAGTCATAACAATGCACCTTGACATTCAATGTTCAGAAATATTAATAAAAATACTCACCTCTTCATTATGTGGTTTCATACCATTGACTTCATCAAGTAACATATTGTATTTCTCAAAATACATTTGAACATTTATTTCTTCCGTAACCCATGGACAATACTTAAAAATTTGTATATTTTCCATTTTACAAGAGAAAAAATATTGAGTACTTTCTTTATCTCTTTAAATTGAATAATTGTATATATTTTATATTTGAAAATATTTAATCTTTAAATAGCCTATATAGTATATATGAAAAAAAATTAAGTAATGAAATTAATCTAAAAATAAAAAAAAATTTTTTATAGTCAATAAATAAATTTGTATTTTGAAACAATAAAGCTAAATAAGTATTTCACTTAAGCTTTATAAATTTTAATATCTAGAAATAAAATTTGAAATTCATAAATAGGAAAGGTCTATATTTATTATCCAATAAAAGGATAAATTTATTTATTCATTAATTTTTTTCCTTTTGTATATAGAACAATATTTATCATTACCACTCATGGGTCAAGGGAATACAGGGGGTTCTACCCCCCATAGACAAATGATTATATATGCATTTATATTTTTCACTGCTGTACAGCAATAATATTTAAGTTAAATCAATCTTTTCTGGAAATATGTTTTTTTTTAATTATTAATATATATTATAATACAAGATGCAAATGAATGCCATATGGATATTTGTTTAAAGGAAGGGTTCTGTCCGCTGTACCACCCAACCCATGAATGGCGGTGATAAACATAATAATAAATAAATAAATAAATAAATAAATAAATAAATAAATAAATAAATAAATAAATAAATAAATAAATAAATAAATAAATAAATAAATATATATATATATATATATATATATATATATATATATATATATATATATATATATATATATATATATATATATATATATATATATATATATATATATATATATATATATATATATATATATATATATATATATATATATATATATATATATATATATATATATATATATATATATATATATATATATATATATATATATATATATATATATATATATATATATATATATATATATATATATATATATATATATATATATATATATATATATATATATATATATATATATATATGGACATTGCAAAAAAATAACAAACAGTCAAAGGACAAATATGGCAACCTTGTATTCAATTATTTTTATTTTTGTATAAATGAAAGATAGTCAAAGAACAGCACACATGCATAAAATGGGGGAATGAACCTTAAAAAAATTGAGAATACCTGCCTTTGAATAACTGAAAATGTGAAATGTTATGAACTATAGCCTCTCTAAGACTGCCCCATCAGAGGCAAGGAAAAAAAAAATTTAAAAAGGGAACCCATCTTCTCTTGCAGTATGGCTTATTTACAGGTATTTATATAATAAATTGTATCTAAACAATGGTTTCAAGAGACGTATATATTGCAATTCTTGTTCATACATCCCAAAAATGTTAGGAAAGAACAAAAACCTAAAATTCGTCAGTACACCTTGGCACAGTACTATGATATCATCTCTAATGGTGAAGTCTATATACTATGGTAAAGCTTATCAAAAACTTATTGATTAAAAAAATATCTGTGTTATATTTTCATAATTATCGATATATCAAAAATATTTTTTCACACAATATATTGGCAACTTGAGAGTTTTCCTGATTATCGATTTTCTATATTAATAATTTGTGTGTATACCTAATTAGCTGCATGTTAAGATGTTACTGCTGAAGACAAGAAGAAGGGTTGCATGAGAGTAAAATGCAATATTTTCGTTGCTCTTTTAGCAAAAATATTTTCTAACAATCAAAGGCTAACTTTTTTCTTAACTGATGGTTCAGTAATAGAGTTGTTAATTTTTGGAGTGGCTTGCCACAAGAGATTGTTGACGGTGATTCTCTTGTCAAATTTAAAAGGGGGTTAGAAAGATATATGGATAGTTTAGGTATTATATAGCATAACTTGACCAATCCAAATTGGCGGGTATATATGAATTTTTAGGTCAGCCTATGACTAAGCCTAACGGGCAGTTTTTTTTTTTTTTTTTTTGTAGTGAGTGATGGTTCATTGAATATTGCATGTATTATCGGGCTTAGTTTTATTTTTATCTTTGCATGAATGAACTGATAACTCGGGATAGGATAGACCTAAGTCTTTCGTGCATGTATTAGTATTGATATTGTTGTTATTATTTGTTTGGACTGGCTTCTTACTGTCTCTATTTTCCTATGTTTCTTATGTTCAGCTATATATAGGACCTACATTAATTTATGTGTAGAACTTGTAAAACGCTATCACATCATAGTGACTTAGTCACTCAGGGACTCAAATGTATAAAACGTTATCCTTAAAAATTTCATATAATATTCAATAAGTATTGGATTTTGAATATAAAATTTTATGATAAATTCCTCAATATATCGAGAGTTGTTTGATATTTATTTAAAACTATGATTTAAAAAAACTGATTATCTATATATCGATACCATAGACTATGATCGATACTTAATTTTTTTAAATTGAACATCCCTACACAAGAATCATTCAAAAAGATATTTGTAGCGGGTGTTTTGGTAACAAGAGACAGTTTTGAATGTTCTCCATAGCAACCGTTAAATAACTTTATTAATTTTTTTTTTTTATTAAAGAAATAAAAGTTTTCAATCTAATAGATCATAATATTTTGTACAAATTAGTAAAACATAAGATTCATTTTGAATTTTACTGTAATATGCCTAATTATGGCTAATATATATATATATATATATATATATATATATATATATATATATATATATATATATATATATATATATATATATATATATATATATATATATATATATATATATATATATATATATATATATATTATATATATATATATATATATATATATATATATATATATATATATATATATATATATATATATATATATATATATATATATATATATATATATATATATATATATATATATATATATATATATATATATATATATATATATATATATATATATATATATATATATATATATATATATATATATATATATATATATATATATATATATATATATATATATATATATATATATATATATATATATATATATATATATATATATATATATATATATATATATATATATATATATATATATATATATATATATATATATATATATATACACCTTTGGTGGGCAAAGGCCAAAAGCCTACTAATTTCCACCATGGTTGATTAACGGCCGACATTTCCAGATACACAACATTTGAATTAATTGGTGTGCAAGTCAAAGGAAATTGGGAAAATATATAAAGGGGGTGTATGCCAGACTTTACCAGTAGAGTACATGGAAGACTAAACATAGCGGCAGAAAGAAACTACAGAGACTTAGTGAGAATGAAAGAGTTTATGTCGAAAAGCCCTAGACTCCACCTTTTCGGGGAGAGCTGTATAATGGAACCACCTCAGATATGTGAGATGTACTCTATGCAAGGGAGAATAAAACCCTTATAAAGCTCAAGCAACTGTGATAGTGTGAAGAAACCCTGAAGGCGTATCAACACACCCAACCTCTTAGGAGCACGTTTGGAAAGAGTATAAATCTTCTTCTTCAGTTGATTCAGCCTTGCTCTCCAATTTCCCTGATCTACAAAAGCATTTCTCTTCCAGGTCAGGAAAGCCACCTCTCTCAAGCACTGCCTGTACCTCATCTTTCCAGCTCCTTCTCAGTCTTCCTTCCTCCTGTACCTACACCCAACACCTCTACGTCACCCTTTGGTCATGAAAATAATTTTATCCCAGCCCTGCCCTGGACACGAGAAAGTACAGAGGTCAGTTACTCCAAACCCACCGTTCTAGCATAATCTATTTACGGTTGTGTGGAAGTTTCGAAAATGAATAATGAAAGGTGGAATCGTAGGCAAAGAGTGAATAGGTGAAATGAAAGATAAAATTCGTTGACAAGTAGAAAAAGCGTAGTGAATATAACCATCTTGAAATGCATTACTATCGATAGATTTTAATGATGAACAATGGCCATTTATCACGTTATATATCATAAATTGAATACGAGAAAAGGTTAAAAAGGGTAAATATCTTTATAAAGATTAATATCTAAAATGTGAAGTTTTGAAATAAAAGCTTTTGTTGAAGACTTCATCATCATTACTAAAAATATTTTTTTTCCCGATTGAAAAATATATAAACCACTACCTTAATCCTCAGCAGAGCATCTGTTAACTAAATTATGATCAGTCACTAATTTAAGGTTTTCTTGAAATGTATTTCAAAATAAAATTTAAAACCGAAATGCCTTGCAGCAAATAATCTTTTAAAAATCAAAATAAATAACCAAAAATTATATCTCATTATTATTCTCAGATTTTGATTTGTGTTCTTTTTCTCTTCTATTCAATGAAAGAGCAGTTTAAATTATAAACTGTAAATTTCAGGAAAAACAAAATCATGAGACAATTTCAAAAAGCTTTGTCGGTTTATTCAACATCTAAAAAATTACAATAATACAAAAACAAAAAAAAAACAATTTTAATTCTTCATTGTTTTACTACTAAAATCATAATAGTCTTTATAATCATATTCTCTGAATGGCACATAGAACGGCAACAAACCATGTCGTCTTGATTTTTCAATTGCAACTTCCATCCTTCGCTGTTTATCTTGACACAAACAAGTTATGCTGGTTAAAATATATATATATATATATATATATATATATATATATATATATATATATATATATATTATATATTATATATATATATATATATATATATATATATATATATATATATATATATATATATATATATATTAATTAGTGATGGGGCGATTAATAGTTTTAAAAGTTATATATTTTTCTCAATCGTCATCGTCAATTTTGTGCCGATTATTATGACGATTAATTTACATATTTTGGCTTATAATTTTTGTCTCTGCTTCATCATCTTCTACTTCAGGAATTCTCAGTCATGGGGCGGACCCTCCTAAAGAGGCGTGGAATTTCATTTAAGGTCGTGCTAAACTGTAGGGGAAGAAAAAAAAAACAGGAAATTTTTTTTATTTTTTTTTTTTAAAGAATAATTTCAAAGGCCCAATTACAAAACATCTGGTATCCCTGAAGGCCGAATTCAACATACTTCTATATTCCTTTCAAGAACATTCCATCTAGCGTAAATGTGATTCCTATACAAGAGCAAAATTTCCAGATATAACTATTAATGATTTTTGGTTAAGTATCTATCTACGTAACCACAAGTTGCTGCGGAAGCTGCGAGGCTGTTGGTGTAGTTTTCCTCCAAGTACCTCCGATAATCTGAGATTTCTATATTTGCTTGCACCAAATCAAAATATCGAGCAAGGCTTGATGTAGAGAGTGATTTAAGATGTACATTATCACTATTAACACCAAATATTACAGTACCACCCCTCTCATTAATTTGTGTAATAAAGATAAAATATAATTATAAAACAACAATGCAGTTAAAGTTAATCCAATACATAAAATGACATTGTACATATATATATATATATATATATATATATATATATATATATATATATATATATATATATATATATATATATATATATATATATATATATATATATATATATATATATATATATATATATATATATGTAAGTATAGACGTGTGAAGACCTCAAAAGATTGAGAACCTCTTTTCTGTTGAGTGAAAGGTCGTTTAGTAGTGGGTGCCAATATACTATATACTCCAAGGCGGAATCAAATTACCATTACCCTAGAGGGCCCAGGAACTGGAGAAAAGATTGTTTCTACATCATAATTTAAGAACTCAAAATTTTAAGTACTATTCATAGAATTGAGTTTCTCCAACAGTTTTCTTTATGATGGAGGAGTATGTGGGTTCAGTTTAATCTTATTCTTGGGCTATAAACCATGCTGTTATTTATTTTATTTTTTCTTATCATAATAATAATAAACAAAATGAATGAAGCGACAAAGAAAAACATAGCACTGTGAGTTTTGCGTGTACTATAATTTTAAATCATAAAGGATGAACATTACATTGATGACTGTCCAGAGGACTGTGGATAGTGAAGGTTGAAGTTGGGGAGGTATTGAGTGCAGAATTCACTATTCTTAGAAGTTTCAAATACAAATTTTTCTTGTGTATACAATTATTAACATGAAAAAACATGAGAATCAATGAATGTGTGAAATTTAATTATGGAAATATTAGCAAATATCAAGTGTGAACCTGCAGTGGCGACCTCTAAATTGTGGTTCATCTAAATGTTTTCAGTTTGTTCGTAAGAAAATATGAATCAATCGATGGGATATCAAGAAAAATCGCGGAGGTCATGTCTTTGCATCACAATATATATATATATATATATATATATATATATATATATATATATATATATATATATATATATATATATATATATATATATATATATATATATATATATATATATATATATATATATATATATAGTAATAAACCCTTATTTTTCTCTATGAACCACAAAAGGCATTAAAACGAAGTGACAAATTTTTATAAAAGAAAAACAAGAGAATGAGAAAAGTTAAAAAGATCCAAGCTTTCAACCTCTACACCCTTGGATTCTTATTCTAAGGATTCTGAACAAAAGAGCAGAAAAATAACATAACAATCATAAAGTCTAGTTTAGTTGGTTTATAGACACATTTTTTTTTTTAATAACTAAAAACCTAATTGTAAAATATCTATGATTATTTAATATTTATTTTTCCTTGAATAAGGAACCGCTCCCCCCCCTCCCAACCCTGAAATACGGGCAGAGGGATAAAAAATTTGGGACGTTTTTTAACTTTTCGTTTTTCTTGTTACTTTTTTAATTTATTTATTTATTTTTTTAAGTATTCTTACCTTATTTTAAAGTTTTATGTTTTTTGTAATTTAAGAACAAATTTGGTTCATGGATGGAGAGAGTAAAAGTGTATTGTGAAGTATAATATGGTCTGATTTTAGTTATTAACGAATTATATATATATATATATATATATATATATATATATATATATATATATATATATATATATATATATATATATATATATATATATATATATATATATATATATATATATATATATATATATATATATATATATACTGAATTTTGTACAGACCAATGTACAATTGCAAATAGTGCACCTTAGTAGTTCATTTGGTCAAAATGTATACTAGTTTAATTTTAAAACTATAAATATATTTTAACTTTCATAATTGTGGAGTTAGGTACATAGTGAAACGAATATATCCTGCTTTGATAAAATATGGGAATGTAGAAATAAAGCATCCTACCATACTGTAAATCATTTAAACTATTTACTGACTCATGCATATATATTTTTTTTAATTTAATTATCAAATAGTACTTAAACTTACACCAACTATCTATGACTATTTACTTAAAACAGCATTTGTTTAAATAAAAATTAATCTTTACTTACTCCCAGAATAAGATCTTGTCTGTATAAGGACAAACAAACTGCTTCAGAAGCTTTACATTTCGGAAGTCAATAACAAGGTATTCGTCTCTGCATATGGGGCATGGGTTTCCAGTTATTAAAACATCTTCTTTCTATAATTTATATATATATATATATATATATATATATATATATATATATATATATATATATATATATATATATATATATATATATATATATATATATATATATATATATATATATATATATAATATATATTATATATATATATATATATATATATATATATATATATATATATATATATATATATATATATATATATATATATATATATATATATATATATATATATATATATATATATATATATATATATATATATATATATATATATATATATATATATATATATATCCGAACATGAAATTTGATTCTACAGCCTTCAGCCAAAATTTCTATTTTAGTCATCATTAAAGATTCTGGCCCAAGAGCTAATAATGAAGAAAAGGTTCCCCCTTCCTATATTTTAAATGGGCAAAATTTCCCTATGTAATATGTAAATGACCAGGTACCCAAAAGTTATATATATATATATATATATATATATATATATATATATATATATATATATATATATATATATATATATATATATATATATATATATATATATATATATATATATATATATATATATATATATATATATATATATATATATATATATATATATATATGAGAGGGAGAAATATAAAGTTTAAAAATTCTTTTATGTATAAACGAAGCAAGCAAAAGAAGTTATAAATTTGTACACTATAAACTTTTGACTATTCATAACAATAAGATCAACTTACAATACATGTTGGTCTTGTTTTCTTGGGAGCAAACTGTCCTTTAAAATTTCTTCTATATGGAACCCAAACAGGGTCATCTCCATAAGTAGTTTTATAAGCTGAAAAAAAAAAAAAAAATAAAAAGAAGAAAAAAAATTATTTTATCGTTATTTTCTTGCTAACAGTAACTAAAGTACAAAAGGAAGGCAAAGAATCCCTGTTTAAATTATAACTGTCCAATTTAACAATGCAACAGAAAAAGATCCTGACAAAAGGTATTATCATTAACATTACATTCATCCATTCTAGAATATTATTTCATAAAAGATTTTAAATATTTTTTTAGAATTAAAATAAAATTATGTATGGTCCCTTATTTTAAATTTAAATGTTATAAATATAAAATTATCAATAAAAATTACAATATTTTTTCTCAAATTAATCAGTATTGCTATTTTACCACAAATTGAATATTCACATTTATTGGATTGATTAATTTCAGAAAATAATACAATTTTAAAAATGTACTAATATACAATTAAATTAGTATAATTTACAAAAAGTCATCTCTAAATGAATTTTTTTTATATAATATTAATTGTATCTCACCTTGACTTTCAAGATATCTCATACTGGTCTCCACAGAAACCTTGTTCACAATTTTTGATATTTCTCTAACTGGTTTTTTATCCTCATCATCAGAATTTTCTTGTTGGTGTAAATTTGATGATGTGTGCAGACTACTCCCATGACTACTCAAATTACTTAACTGTAATACATTGATAAAGTAAACAAATAAACAAAATATATATCTCAAAATATAACAAATTACTTGTAATAAAAGTTGTGAAAAATGAGAATAGTAAATAATTACAATAATGCATAGTCCTTAATTAAAAGGGGGTATGATTCTTTTAATCAAATCACAGTGAATATATATATATATATATATATATATATATATATATATATATATATATATATATATATATATATATATATATATATATATATATATATATATATATATATATATATATATATATATATATATATATATATATATGGGATGGAGTGATAAACAAATTTTAACTGATACCAGTATTATAAACCACCTGATACTGAGTACTGATACCAATTTTTTTTTTTTACTGATATCATGAATATTGAAACAAGATTGAAAATATTCAATGAATATAAAATTTTGATTTTCCATTATCAGTAATATTTAGTTATTTTGAAGTCAAATTACTAAATAAAACTATTGATAGGTGATAAAGGGTTGGTGCAACCAAGACTTTGCAGCTGACTTGCCCTAGTGCACAGTCTATTTTCTTCATTAATTTCAGCAACATTTGCAGTCTTCAATCCAATTTCCACTTTGTTGAACGTCATCTCTCTTCTAGATCTCACCTTTTACTCCTTGAACCAAAACTTAGGTGCTTGAATGTTCTGATAGCAAACCATTTTCTTCTTCCTCTTACTGTCTCAATCCTCAATTTTCAGCCAAAGGAGATTGTTGTGCATATGTGTGCAACAATTTTGTTGGTACTCGTTTCCCTAATTTGGAATCTTCTGAATTTTCCAACTTGTGGGTTAAGCTCTCTTGCCATTCATTTATTCTGTTTATCCTTTAATTCTACTGACTTTCCTAAATTCTTTAGCTATCTAAATTTCAAAATAGAGCACATTCTCTCTTCTTTTCCTTTCTCGGAAATCATAATATTAAGAGATTTCAATGTTCACCACCACCAATGGTTAGTTCTCATGATACAGCTGGTGAATTTTCCTTCCATTTCTCTATTCAAAACATGGAAGCTCCCTACTCATATCCTGATAGTCTTGGAAATGAACCCAACATTCTAGACCATTTTTAAAATTTCTAATCCAACTCATTATACTGTCAAACTCTATCCTCCTCTGGGTTCTTCAGATCACCTTCTTATCTCTATATTCATTTCTATCTTCTCAAGTCTTCCACAAAAAAAGCCCATTGAGGAAACATTGGTGACATTTTGGTGTTGCAAGCTGGTTGGACTTGCAGTCATACTTTTTGAATTCCTGAAGAATGATTATCATTTCTGTAGGAGGGGCTCCTCAAAGTGTGCAGAGTGCATTACCCAGTTAATTCTCTGTGGGTAGAGACATACTTTTCTTTCCCTTCTACTAAACCTTACAAACCCTGGTTTAACTCTGCTTGTTCTCAAGCTATTTGTCATAGGTAGGCTTCCTTCAGCAATTACCTTCTTCTTCAAAATTTCAGAAACCGATGCAATTTATATTTCATCCCAGAATCATACAAAATCTGTTCCTTCATAACACCAAAAATTCTTTTCTCGAGTGCAAAATGCAATAATTTTCTGGTTCCTCTTCCTCACGTTTTTTCTGGCATTTTGCAAAAAAAGTCACCTCAAACTTTGCTTCTTCCTCATTATCTCCATTAGTATCTTCTTTTGGCACAAATGGCATTTTAACTTCCTCTAAAGATGAACTCTTTGCTTAAACTTTTGAGGCTAATTCAACTTTAAATGATTTCAGAGCAATACCTCCTCCTTCAACCACTCCAATTCATTTATGCCTAAAATTGCAATTCTTCTAAAATATGTCATTTCTGCTCTCTCTGAGCTTAAAGAAATGGCTATGAGGTACTAACTAAATAAAAAAATGTCATATTTTTAGACTTTTTACTACTATGGATCATGACTTCCATTAAAGTGTTCAACTGTCAATGAAAAAAAAAAAAAAAAAAAAAAAAAAAAACTTACCGATAATCTCAGATTAGCAGGACATAAATTATAGTTCCTGTAAAAACTTGTATGTAAAATATTCCTTCTTGCACGATTCATTAACGTAACTTATAGGTGGAACTTACTCTTTGGGAATAATATATTTAATGTATTCGAGAATGACAAACTTCGAGAATTTTTCAAAGTATAGAAATGACAACCAAATCTATTCATGATTTTCCAATTCATAACTTATATAAGAAAATAAATGTGTTAACCATCAACCAGACGGTTTTTAAACAAATACTTTCAACAAAGAATATGATTCTAATAAAACAACTATCCCACCATTATAAAACTGATTGCATCTATCTCTCTATCCTAAGGTCGGACCTATGGGTAGGACACCAAAAAAATCGATTATGTTTTTCTTACAATTATCGAAATATTGATAATATTTTTACACGATAAAATTGGCGATCGATTATCAAAAGTTTATTGTTTTTAAGTAAGTCTAGTTTTTTTAACAGGTTTTCGTTTTCGCAAGATTTCCTAAATTCCTACTAATTGTAACCAAAGCTTACAGATTAAACTTTGTTCTAACGAACACGAAAATAACGCAAGATTCACAAGACAAAAATTACTATCTAAGAAAAAACTTAGAAAATATTATTTTGTTTGCTAGAGTTAAGGCACTGTGTTTGTGGTTAAGGTTTCAGGAAGCTGTATTTTGTTTAATATTAATAAATCTAGATGAATTTTAAGGGAGTTTTCGTTTAGTAAAGACCATCTCTATTATTTTTGAACGTTCATTTAGGCGATTTTTAAAATTAGAAGAATAGAAGAATTTAAAAGTAGTATAGATTTACATTGAGAATGATTTAAATAACAATGTTGGTCACTTTAAGCTCTAATAAAGTTTTTCTTTTAGGTAAACATTTTCTGCTAATATTTACATTGTGGGGTCGGGGCGACCCCTTTTTGTTTGTTGATTGAGTAGAGATTACAAGACAGTCACACAACCAAAAACAGACTCCACAACGAGGATGATTGAAATTGAAGGTGGGTTTTCGGACTTTATTGACACAAATAAAATTCTAAGTCACTCCAGAGTGGATACAGACCAATACAAGCAATTGAGGATTACACAAGACAAAACTAAGACCCAGTCTAGGGTAAGTGTGGTTTGGTAGGCAGGTGTAAGTAGGGCCTTCTTTCAGCTAGCACGATCGAGAGTATTCGCAGGGCAAAAAAACGTAATTTTGAAGCTGATGATATTATAAAGTATAAAAACTCTGGGTTTGAGCTTTTATTATAAGACCTGAAAGAGAAGGGTCATAATTAGTGTTAAAATTAAATAATAAAAGGAGACTTACTATGAACTTTTTCAAAAGGTTTTGTAGCTTTTGAAGTTCCTTCTTATACGAATTCCATATAAATAAGAACGTTACGCAGTTATATATTTGAGTAGAAGGCAATAGATATGATAGTAAGAAAGATTTGAAAAAAAGAAATATATTAACTCATACCTTAAACCTTCGAATTCTGAGGACTTGAACGAACAAGCAAAAACTTACATTTTTTTTAATGACGTCTAGACTTGATGAAGTTTGATAAAAAGTGATTCTCATTCAACCGGGCTGTTTTGTTTAAAAAAATGTGCAACAACGTTACAAAAAACAAACCAACTTTGCAAACTCCTATCAAGGAGAACTTAAAATATATATATATATATATATATATATATATATATATATATATATATATATATATATATATATATATATATATATATATATATATATATATATATATATATATATATATATATATATATATATATATATATATATATATATATACATATAAATTAGTTATAAACAGTTTTTATAAAAGTTTAGAAGACAGTATTTCTTGTAATAGCGATGGCATAAGGAGAGTGATTCAACAGTTCGACAGCAGAAAAGAGATTGAAGAGAGCGAGTGTAAGTAGCAGAGTTAAAGAAAAGAAAAACTTTCGATTTTCCCATTTCAAGTTGGGTTGTAAGAGCTGAACCACCCAAGATATGCAATGCATGCTCCATCTAAGTACGAAAAATCCCCTAAGCAAACTAAGCAACTAGGGTGGTGGGAAGAAATTTTGAAGACACCTATATTTCCCAAATTCTTGAAACTTGTTTAGTAAGAAAAATAATGTGAACCTTCCAAAAGAGTTCACGAGAAAATAAAATGCAAAAAAATATTAAGAAAAGGAGAAGACTTGAGTTATGAGTTTTCAAAGATGCCAAAATTGTGCGGAAGATTTGATTTAGCAGATAGATGAAGAAATCGAGTTTTTGAGATAATGAAAGTACCATGTTTTATCTTCTTCAATTAGAATTTCTAGAAAGACCAGAAGTCAATTGTTCCAAAGTGAAAAGAATAATGAACTGTGAAATAGTCTGAGTACCACTGGAAATATTATAAAGCATCAGGCATTGATAGTGAAAAGCAGAAAAAGAATTGGGGACAGCACATAACCCTGAGGAACAACACTATTAATAGACAAAAAAAATGAATGAATGATCTAAAAAAAAAAGATCAGAAAGATGGATACGCTCCAAAAGGAA
>SEYY01001018.1:500849-505849 GCA_009176605.1 Armadillidium nasatum
TATATATATATATATATATATAATATATATATATATATATATATATATATATATATATATATATATATATATATATATATATATATATTATAAAATATAAAAAATAAAAAAAAAAAAAAAAAAAAAAAAATAAAAATAAATAATAATAATAATAATAACCAATAAATTGTACAACGAATTTGATTGTTTACATGTTTGTCTCCCATTCTTTATTAGGTGAGTTTCATAGATTGTCCCAAAGACTTGTATAAATGGTGTGTTTTCATGGCAGAAAAATCTTGTAAAATTAGAATCTCCTCACCATTCTGGGTCACAATTTCATTCCTCTTCTTTTATAGAGTTCAGAGCAGCTGCTTTTGTGATTTTAAAATATTTGTTGCCTTGAGCTTTTTAAGATATTAGAAATATATAGTTTGAGTTCCAAGCTGTGATTATATTCTGTTTTTTAAATATTCAGTTAAATTTGAAAATTAGTGTTTCCCTTTAGGGATTATTATTATGATTATATATATATATATATATATATATATATATATATATATATATATATATATATATATATATATATATATATATATATATATATATATATATATATATATCCAACTGTTGAGCTGTAGCTTTAGATAATAGCTTAACCCTGTATTTTCAGAAAATAAATAAAACATCATCATCAGTGTAGAAGAAAAAAATTGGGTGTCTAGGTCACCTTGTGTACATTAACTTGTATATAAAGGTATTAAAATAAGCTTTTAGAAAGAATAGCTAATAGCTAGCATTTGACGATTTACTGATTTAGGAAAAAATGAGTTCTCCACCTCAGCAAAAGCAAGGTAATAATCTAATTGAAATACCTCCTCTGTTAATGTCGGCTATACATGTTTATGTGTGCACTCATATTTTGCATCTTTTTCATGTTCATTCTTCTACTCATTTAGCTCAGAGCCTTGTATTATTTCTGTGGCATTACAATGCTTTCTAAGAACATAACATGCATATACTTACATTTAATTGCAATGCTATTTTGCAATATTTCTGTGCAAGTCACAGTAGTATTAAAAATGTAATTGTCATTGCAAAACAATGCCTATTATTGCTTTAATTTTAACCAGCTGCATGAGTAGAATGGATTTATGGTGCAGAAAGAAGAAATATACTTGGGTTATGCTCTTAATATTAAGTAATATTAATTTCCAATTAGTATTTTTATTACTTCCAACTTTACACACTGTGACAGGATTTGTATGGTGGAAGGAAGATTCATGTTCTGTGCTGTTGAGTGGGTTGTCATTTGTGTACAGTATTGTTGGCTTTTATAATTAATATACGTGTAATTCAATTTGTTCATGCTCTCAAGTATGTGGTCAGAAATTTGTGGTGATTATGGTTACTTATACATGCTACTATATACTAATGTTCAGATAATTTTAAGAGGACATGTAGTTAAATCTTATTTTTGTAGATATTGCTTGCTTAAAATTACTTTTGTTGTTAATGTGGTAGCAGCATTTTCTTTGGAAAGTTTGTTTTTATATTCTTTTTAAAGAAAATAAGTATCAATGAATAGCAAGTAAAGTTTTGATAAATTTGTACTTAATTTAAATCCCTAGTATTAAGCTATTAATTAGAGTTGCTGATAAATTATTTTTGTCTAAAAATAAAGATAAATTTAAATATTTGCTTTTATCTACTCTTAAGTATCTGAAGCTCTAAATTTGTCTTTTAATATACGTAGATTCTATTAGTAAATTTGAATTATATATATATATATATATATATATATATATATATATATATATATATATATATATATATATATATATATATATATATATATATATATATATATATATATATATATATATATATACACTGGTATATTTGGGTTCTTATTATAATCATACATTCGTTTGTTAGAAATAAGCAGTTTTAATTAATTTACACATAGTAACACTCAAAATTTTGTAGTTGGCATTTACTTTTTCATTTTCTTTGCAAATCAAACCAGTCTATTAATTTATTAAAATTTAAAGAAAATTTTTATGCTGACAAGAATATTAGAATGAAGTAAAGGAGCCAGTAAAACAGGTAAAGCCTTAGAGGTCATCTATAATCTATATCATACATTTTGGAGTTGAATTTTAATTACTTTCTTACTTAGGTTCCTGTAAAAATTGATTTTTCAATGATTTGGTAGCTCTGATTACAGTCAAGAACAATAAATTTAAACTTTTAAATTACTAAAATTAAACATGTTGAAAATAGAATGAGGGGAGATTTTTTTATGTGTGCAAATTCATCTGATTGCATCTCTTTGTTAGGGATTAAAGTTTGTAGGTTGGATTTACTGACAAATGAGTAGTATTTAGATCTTGTTAATTTGTAGTTGCTTTTACATCTACGAAGTATATTTTTTTCCCCAACACTGAGCACAATATTTTTTAATAATGAACTTTCAGAGTAGATATACAGTGTCTTGTTCATGGTAAAATGGGCAAATTGACCCAACTGCTGTGTGTTGATCTTGAAATATCAATGATACTCATTGGAAATTTCAGTGTTAAGAAATTAAACCTGTAATTACCATATAGGGTAGAGACCTGCTCTGTCTGAAATGGACAAACACGCAAGCCTGTGTCTGGCCAGGTCCACCAGCGAGTACGGGAGGGCTTAATCATACTTAAAATATTATCGGGCAGGTGTGGATGAGCTGGACGATGTTTGTAAAACAGTCGGGCCTGTTGGGTAAGGGTAAGCCTAAAGCTAATTGTTTCCTTTCAAGGTGATATATATATATATATATATATATATATATATATATATATATATATATATATATATATATATATATATATATATATATATATATATATATATATATATATATATATATATATACAACTTGGCATTTTGACTCAAATACCATTAATTAACTTATACATTGATTCAATTTAGATTTTAGACAATAATTGCAAGGTGACAAGTGCAATTAATTTCTTTATTTTGCTAACTAGAATTTTACTGCTTTAGTTTCTATTTGAAGATTTTTTATTTGTAACATACAAAATCATTTTTGATGATTTTCATAAATTTTAAAAATTGAAAGAACCGTTTCCAAACAACAGAGATTAGTAATTAGGTAGTTTACTTTACAATTTACTCTCATACTTATTGACAGTTTTGTCAGGAATTCAAACCTTGCTAAATGTGTAGAAGTTATATATATATATATATATATATATATATATATATATATATATATATATATATATATATATATATATATATATATATATATATATATATATATAACACTGAAGTGCCCTGAAGAAAATCAGCTTGCGCTGAATATTTTAAAAAAAATAAAAAATCTTAAAAATCATTTGCAGGGATGGGTGGGCCCAAAAGTATAAAATAAAATTATGGATGGACCATGAAGCATGAGAAAAATTCCAGACTGGGTATGGGTAAATTATGTAAGAAGATTAACGGGTGTGGGCGGGAGCGGGCCGAAAACTACTGGCCCATGCAGGTCTCTAATATAGAGTAAGAAACACATTGATATATATGATTTGTCAAGATCAGTACATTATAAAGGAGGTCATTGTAAGAAACATGTCAAAATTAGCATTTCTTATTTTCGCAGTATACAGAACTGTTTATTTAAAGATAAATCAAGAGTATGTTGCCAGTGGACTGGATGATTTGTAATTTTTTGTCTGAAGTAACGATAGAAGAATCTAGCAGAATCTTTTCAGCCAACTGAGAGTTCTTACATACATCAATGACATTCAGGGTTTACCTCATGAATCATAATGATAGAAGTAATTAGTCTTCAGTTTATTAAAAACACATTTAACTATCACTGCAAATGTCTAGACTTTATGCAGTTTTTCATTAAGGACATGATTGTCCTAAAATTTGCACATTTGTACTCAATTTGCTCTGAAGTTATTTTCAGCAACTTTTGACTACCTTACTGCTTCCATAAATTGATACACCTACCACTAAAATTTACTTTATATATCATGTACCTAATAAACATTTATTAGATAACCTTGTGTTATATATATATATATATATATATATATATATATATATATATATATATATATATATATATATATATATATATATATATATATATATATATATATATATATATATATATATATATTATATATATATATATATATATATATATATATATATATACTCACTGGTCTTAATTTTTGAAATAATAAATTGGCTAGTTTCTTAGTTTGCACTATAACTTTATATATATATATATATATATATATATATATATATATATATATATATATATATATATATATATATATATATATATATATATATATATATATATATATATATATATATATAAATGATGATAATAAGATGGACTTGAGCATTCCTATTTTCAATGGTTTGTTCCTTTCATCCATCATTGACCTCATATAGTGGGTGTCTCTAGCATACTCTTAACTCTACAATAGAGGTGCTCACAGATAATTCTATTGGAAGTGCACTCCTCAACCTCTTCTTCACATATTCTGCCTTACGCACTTCTACACATTTTTTTTATGAATATAAAAATAACAGCTAATCACATTAACTAGGGAGTTACTAAGAGAGGCAGTATTCAAAGAATGCACCTTATCCACTCTTCCCTAATCATTTCATAGAAATGGCGCTAGATATTTCCAAAATTCCAATAGAATCTGGCCTAAAACTTTGATTTCTATGCTTCTTTCACGCAGTTTCGATGCTTCTCTCTTTCAATACTTTCTCATTTGGAACTGTTTTAGATGGCCACCTCTCATTCTTTAAATCTCTTTAAATCTTTCAATAATGGTGTCCTTCAGGTATCTGTTTTAGTCTCTATCCCTTGCTTATTTTCCCTATTTTTTATCTTATATACCTGTTACTTACTTCATCATTTACCCACTTATGCCAATGACTTCACCCTTTATTGTTTTCAATCCAAAATGCATCCC
>SEYY01001018.1:518349-523349 GCA_009176605.1 Armadillidium nasatum
TCTTCTTCTTTCTTCTTCTTCTTCTTCTTCTTCATCTTCATCTTCATCTTCTCACTTTAATTTGAATTTATTTTTTGTAAATATTTTACTTCCTCTGCGAGTCAGTGTTTCGCGGTTTGTGATGAAGGGAGGTTGTGTTTTTCTTTGGTGTTTGCACTGTATCGACGTTGCTATTATTTTGTCTTCATTTTAGTTGATGATATTAATTAAGTCGTTAATTTCGTCATTGATGTTTATAATAAAGTTAGATTATTATTATTTTTTTTTATTTGAAAGATTGATTAATTATTTCTTTGATGAAGGTCTGAAATTTATTTTTATTTTATTTTATTTTTTAAATTTTGAAATAGGGGTCTTTTGATTAATTGGGGGAAGGGGGAAAATAGTTATTTTATCCCAAAACTTATTGGTCTTTTAATTCTATTAAAGCGAAAAGAAGATAACACTTGTTGCTCTAGTAGCAAAAATTTTTTTTTTTTACTTTTTTTTTTTCTTTTCAAAATATTTCGTTTGATATCGTTTCCTACGTCCTTCGCTCATGAAATAGGAAGTGACTCTTCTATATAGATATATATATATAGGCTCTGCAGGGAAGAGAACATTAAGTGACAGTGCCACGCTTTGGCACCATTCAATCGACTCTATATATATAAAAAAAAAGGTCTATTAACACAGTTGATTTTTTTTTTTTTTTTTAAAGAGTAGACTTAAAAGCTGTTTTCTCTGAAGATTCTCGAAACAAATATTGAAGCGAAAACGACCGCGAAAGGATCTAAAGGTAGGAAAACGTGTGTGTATGTATGAATGTATGTATGCATGTATGTATGTACGTATGTATGTATGTATGTATGTTTGCGTGTGCGTGTGTTTAGGTATGCGGTTTTAATATGTAAAAAGAGAATGAAAGTTATTTGCATGGCTGCATTTCTTTGACTCTCTGACCCTTTGTGTTTGTGTGTGAATACGAGCTTGCAATGAAGAAATAAAAATTTGTAGTACTTCGCAGTTTTCGCAGTTGAACTGTCTGTGTTGGTGGTAAAAATATGGTAACTTATTCATTTACTTTTTCTTCATGACTTTAGCTGAAATAAGTAATAACACACAATAGGGAAAAAATTTCCAATATAATTATGTGTATTAAGACATTTTTGGAATTGGTATGTGTATGTGTGTGCGCGCGCGCTCGCGTTTGGTTGGAAAAAACATTTTTTTTTAAAGTTTTTTTTTTTTTTTAAATGTATATAAAAACCATTTTTTTTTTGTTTTGGTCTTTTAAATTTTAAAGGTGATCTTTAAGCAGTTTCTTTGTTTATGAAGTTTTTAAATAATTCTTAATAATGCTCCTATAGCTTTGTGTGCCAAAACATTTATATTAAGTTTTTAATAAGAAACAACATTTTAATTTTTAAACAGAGGCGTGCGTGTCTCTGCACTTTTCTTAAAAAAAACAAATCGAAGCTTTATTTTCATATATATATATATATATATATATATATATATATATATATATATATATATATATATATATATATATATATATATATATATATATATATATATATATATATATATATATATATATATATATATATATATATATATATATATATATATATATATATATATATATATATATTATATATATAGTTTTTTGTTACCCTGGTATTACGCGACTTCTCTATTTCGTTCGTAGTAGGAATCTTCCATACTCGGTAGAAGATATTAAGAAAATAACATCCTCTTGTCCTGTTTGTTGTAAGGTTAAGCCTAGTTTTTACAAGCCTGCTTCTGAAGATTTGATACATGCAATGCGGCCGTTTGACAGACTCAGTATGAACTTCAAGGGCCCTTTGATCTCTTCTAGTTGAAATAAATATCTACTGATTATTGTTGATTAGTTCTCAAGGTTCCCGTTTGCCTTCCCGTGCAAGGATACTTCAGTAGAGACTGTTATAGGCTGCCTCACTTCTTTATTATCCATTTTTGGTTTGCCTACTTATATATACTCAGATAGAGGGTCTTCTTTCATGTCTTCGTCTCTAAAGACATTTCTTTTCCGTCATGGTATCTCAAACAGTCGATCAACTCCTTATCATCTAATTGGTAATGGCCAATGTGAAAGGTTTGTGGGAATCATTTGGATGACTATTACATTGGTTCTAGAATCTCGGAATATTTCTCCTCGTAATTGGGAATCTGTATTACCTGATGCTCGCCATTCTGTAAGATCTCTTATATGTACTGCTACTAACGCCCCATGAAAGGTTGTTCTGTTATCCTCGACGAACTTCGAGTGGCTTAGGATTGCCTACTTGGCTTTCTTCACCGGAACCTGTGCTGCTGAGAAACTATACTCGACAGAAGCTCAACCCCTTTGTGGAAGAAGTTCGACTCTCGGAGGCCAACCCCCAGCATGCCCTTGTCAGATTTCTTAATGGAAGGGAAGAAACTGTATCTATCTACAGAGAATTTGGCACCTGCTGAAAGATTAACACTTGAATCTAACAAGGACTTTTCACCTACTGGAGGATCGCCCTCAGATCAATCTTCGGGAGATTTCGGTGTGGATCAGACGGTGTCTGATGTTTCTAATCATTCTTTTCCTGAAGCTGTCGATCTGGAAACGAAGGAGCCTCATGATGTTGAATCTGGTTTGCGTCGATCTTCTCGTGTTCGGTGCCCTGTGGATCGCTTAAATCTTTGATTCGTCTTTATTTTTTTTTAGGATGGAGTGAATGTTATTTATCTATTTTATCTGGATTTTATTTATGTTAGTACTCATAAAACTTATAACAACCACCTGTATTAAATTCCTGATATTTACGTTACCACCCATCTAAATTTTGTAGTATATATACCGTTGTTCCTCATAATAAAGTTCAGTATTGTAATCGACTTCAAATACTTATGAAGACAGGACTCTTGGTTTTAGTTTGGTATGTTATTTGTTTTGTATATATCTATCTACTGTTATTATTATTATTATTACTGTTATTATTTATTATTATTATTATTATTATTATTATTATTATTATATATATAATATATATATATATATATATATATATATATATATATATATATATATATATATATATATATATATATATATATATATATATATATATATATATTATATATATATATATTTGTATATATCTATCTACCTTTATTATTATTGTTATTACTGTTATTATTATTATTTATTATTATTATTATTATTATTATTATTATTATTATTATTATTGTTATTATTGTTGTAGATCTAATTTGTTAGTTGAATAAAGTCTAAAATCACTCCCAATTTCTTTTGGAACATTACATGGCTGGAAAATCCTTTTCCATGTTTTAACCTTTCAAAAAGTATATTTTACTTTTAGTTCATTGCTTGCTGCTGCTGCTGCTGTTCAATGTTAAAGGAAAAAAATGCACTGTAATCATTCTTATTTTTGTGGTTGAGAGAATCGGTTGGTGGAATTCATGTAAAGCGTTTGCTTCTGCTCTGAATGCTAGAGACAAAATATATATATATATATATATATATATATATATATATATATATATATATATATATATATATATATATATATATATATATATATATATATATATATATATATATATATATTGGCAAAAAACTCATCTTTAATCATTTTTAGTTAAAAAATTCATACAAACAAACATCATATACTTTATATGTATTGATACAAAACTGAAATTTTTTTTTTTTTTTTTTTTTTATTATTATATATATATATATATATATATATATATATATATATATATATATATATATATATATATATATATATATATATATATATATATATATATATATTATATATATATATATATATATATATATATATATATATATATATATATATATATATATATATATATATATATATATATATATATATATATATATATATTATATATTATATATATATTATATTATTATTATTATTATTATTATTATTATTATTATTATTATTATTATTATTATTATTATTATTATTATTATTATTATTAAAGTAGAAAAAAATTTGACAATTCTTGGTGTTCCATAGGTCCTGGATTTCCTTCTTCCTGTTATCGACTCCTTCGTGCATAAACGAGAAGACTTAATACTATATGATTGTCCTTGTGTAAATTTTTTTTCAGGAGAGTTTGCTTCGTTGTATGTTAACTGTGGTTAGAAGGTATTAGAAAATAAGGTGGTTTAGGGTGGACAGAGTCAGAATGTTTAAGTGACACTATTACGGGAAAGAAATTGAGAAATTATTGTATTGCATTTAATGCATTGCTTCTGCGAAACCGTTCAAGACCATAGGTTTGTATGTGAAACTTAGAAAGACATTATAGGGTTATATCTACCTCTTTCCTTTATAAAGTTTTTATTTATACCTTATCCTTTCCTTATTTTCCTTAATGATAGTATTAAAAGGGTATATATAGAATGGCTGTTACTACTGTAGTATGCTGAGTACCGTTAGTTTTCTTCTGTAAGATGTAGCATACAGGTCTACTGTAAATTCCTATTGTAGTATGAAGGGTGTTTCACATCTATAGTAATATTTTAATCTTTTGTATATGTTATCAAAGGTTTAATAGAGGTGTAGCTGCTTGCTGATGAGTTAAAAGGGAAACGTTTTGCAAGTTTAAGTCTCTGCAGTAGAAACGTTTGCTGCAGTATTGATTTCTTCCAACAGAAGAAACTTTTATTTCATTAGTTGATTAAAGTTATCAAATTTAGATTTCTGATCACGGTCGTTATTGTATTTGTTCATTATTATTATTATTATTATTATTATTATTAGTAGTAGTAGTAGTAAAATTTATCTGGGTTAACAAACGAACACAAATGGTAAAGGTTTTAAACATTGAATTTTTATATACAAGAAATTTTAAATATATATATATATATATATATATATATATATATATATATATATATATATATATATATATATATATATATATATATATATATATAT
>SEYY01001018.1:528349-530849 GCA_009176605.1 Armadillidium nasatum
CTTGCTTCAGGTAAGATATCAATTTCTTACTACAGGCGTTTTCCCTCTCCTCTCTTGCAAATGCCAAATGGACTATTTTGAAAATTATACATATACAAAAACGAAAATTTATTTTTTTTCAAAATTTTAAATACTTTCTTACTTTTATACACCATATTGCAAATTTTGTCAGTCAATAAGCGCAGTGTGCATGCGAATAATATATTAATTGTTTCACAAATTAGTAATTAACATATTCAAAAGAAATAAATTCTGGAGGTGTTTGGCATAGTTTATACTCAACATGAAGTTTCAGTAATATTTTGAATCATGTTTTATTGTATTACACAAGCATATAGTAATTTTATTACTTTAATACACATGTAATCTTTCTCCTTAACAATCTTTGTTATATATGAATTTTTAATTACTTCACGCATATATGTGTATATAGTATATTGGGTGTCATATGAGTCTCTCTCTCTCTCTCTCTCTCTCTCTCTCTCTCTCTCTCTCTCTCTCTCTCTCTCTCTCTCTCTCTCTCTCTCTCTCTCTCTCTCTCTCTCTCTCTCTCTCTCTCTCTCTCTCTCTCTCTCTCTCTCTCTCTCTCTCTCTCTCTCTCTCTCTCTCTCTCTCTCTCTCTCTCTCTCTCTCTCTCTCTCTCTCTCTCTCTCTCTCTCTCTCTCTCTCTCTCTCTCTCTCTCTCTCTCTCTCTCTCTCTCTCTCTCTCTCTCTCTCTCTCTCTCTCTCTCTCTCTCTCTCTCTCTCTCTCTCTCTCTCTCTCTCTCTCTCTCTCTCTCTCTCTCTCTCTCTCTCTCTCTCTCTCTCTCTCTCTCTCTCTCTCTCTCTCTCTCTCTCTCTCTCTCTCTCTCTCTCTCTCTCTCTCTCTCTCTCTCTCTCTCTCTCTTTCTCTCTCTCTCTCTCATATTATTATAGTTACTATATTTCAAAATTTTATTAAGAAATATTCCTTCAGCTTTATACCACTTGTAATTGAAGAAAATAACTTTCATTGATTTAAGTAATTGGAAAATTTAATTATTTTTTTCACATATTCCTACATGGTGATAACTATCTTCAATGTATTATAATAATAATAATGATAATAATACTAATAATAATACTTTTGAAAAATAAATTAAAGTAATAAAAACGAAAATTTAAATGATAAAGAATAAAAATAATAAATAAATAATTAAAATACTTATAATAATACTGATAATATATTATTATTTGAATAATAGTAATTATAATAATAATAATAATAATAATAATAATAATGAGCCATTTGAAAGAAGATCACTCGTGAAGAAAATTATAAAATTAAATTGACGTTAATATGGAAAATGTGGAATAGTTATTTACTAATTGAATTCAAAGTACTTTTAATTGATTACTTTGACTTCACTCGAGAGTTTTTGTAATAATAATAATAATGATAACAATAATAAAATTGATGCGTAATAATAGTAATAATAATTAATAATAAGTTATAATAAAAAAAGATGCATTACAAAAATAATATGAATAATTATAATAGTAGTAAATATTGTTATAATAAAAAAAATGCATAATAATTTAATAATAATAATAATAATAGTAGTAGTAGTAGTAGTAAATATTGTTAAAATAAAAAAGATGCATAATAATATTAATAAGAATAATAATAATAGTAAATATTGTTAAAATAAAAAAGATTTATAATAATAAGAAAACGCATTTTCCTTCTAAATTTCTAAGCATTTCTTTCTGCTTAGAAGATAATCTTTTAAGGATTATTATGGAGAATAATTTACTTGTAAAATGAAAAACATATACATTTATTATATTATTATTATATTATTATTATTATCATTATCATTATTATTATTATTAAGGAGTTTATTTATGAGTAGATAATAAAAGGTTAATTAATTTTAAATGCGCATAAAATTGAAAGGATAAATGGAATTTTTCTTATATATATATATATATATATATATATATATATATATATATATATATATATATATATATATATATATATATATATATATATATATATATATATATATATATATATATATATAGATATATGATATATATATATATATATATATATATTATATATATATATATATATATATATATATATAATATAGTAAGCTATTGATTTTAGCTAATGAATATTCTTTTGATATTTGTAGCGTCAGTAGGATATCCGAGGTGCATGCCCTATTAGACATTGGTATCCGTTTTAAGCTTCGGGTATACATTAATAACTGTAAATATCCTCGAATGTACCCTCGATGTTTGTAGGTTCGCATTAGTATTATCTATTATTATTAGCATTATATATATATATTAGTAAGTTAAATACTGATTTAGGGTTATTGGTATTTGTACATTAATAGTAGATAACATCTTGTACTCATAGATTGTATTTCTCTGAATGTGATAGTGTGGTCAGTGAAGAGGGGGGGGGGTTTGTATTATCATTATTATTATTTTTATATTATTTGTTTAAATTAAATTTTTGTCA
>SEYY01001018.1:543349-545849 GCA_009176605.1 Armadillidium nasatum
TTTTATTTATTTATTTTTCAATATTTGAAAATATGTTAAAATTGAACTTGTATTGTTACATGTATCAAGCTTACAATGTTGGTAATATGAAGGACACATTCTTCGGGATTTATTTTTGGGTTTCCGTCTTATTTTATACCACCTTCGTCAGTTCTCTTCTCTTAGAACCTGTAGAACAAATATTTTGTCTCCTGAAAAGGTTTTTATTAGGGATGGAGTGAAGTATCGGTATCGGTATCGGCAAGTATCGGCATATTTTCCGATACCGGTATCGGTATCGGTATCGACCTTTTCAATCGGTATCGGCAAAAAATTTGTATAGGAGTAGGTAAGTATCGGTAGTAGTATCGGCAAGTATCGGCATATTTTCAGGTATCGGGTATCGGCTTCGGGGAATTTTTAGGTATCGGTAAAAATTTTGGTATCACTCCATCCCTAGTTTTTATTATTAGCATTACGTGCTCTTTCGATTTTTTCTAACGGATTTAAAGAATTTTTTTTTTTTTTTTTAATTTTTAATTTTTAATTTTTTATTTTATTTTTTTTTTTTTTAAAGTATATTCGTAGTTTTGAATTCCTTCTTTCTTGAATTCTGATTTCTATTCTTGTTATTTTTTGTTACAAATATTATTTTTTATTTTTATCGATAAAATCATTCTTATTTTTATTATTATCAGTATTATTTTTATTACTATTATTATTATTTTTATTACTAATCTTACTATTTTTTTATTACTAATATCACTTATTTTTATTACTAATGTTTCTTATTATTTTTATTACTATTATTATTATCACTGTTATTATTATTATCATAACCTTGTAGGAAAAAATGGTCGTTTGAATCCAAAATTGTCCGTAATTATATAATTATAACTAGTTTGTTCATTGATCGTTGCAGAGGTAATCTAGATTTGAGTGTGCTGGTATTGCGTGATTGCGCGCACACGCCCACACACAAACACATATACACACACATACATACACCTACACACACACACACGCCCGGACGCACGCATATATATATATATATTATATATATATATATATATATATATATATATATATATATATATATATATATATATATATATATATATATATATATATATATATATATATTAATATATATATATATATATATATAATATATTATATATATATATATATATATATATATATATATATATATATATATATATATATATATATATATATATATATATATATATATATAATATATATATATATATATATAATACTGCAGTCAGTGACTGTTCCGTGCATATTAAGAAGGATAAAAGATTGCTTTGAAAAAGTTTAAGGGAGAGAGAGAGAGAAAAGAAAGAATTAAAATACTGCAGCAACTGCTATTATCTTGTTTTTAAAAAAAATGTTTATTCTGGTTTTGTTGTTTGTTTCAGTTTGTTTTGTGGTATTCGTTTTTTTCTTTCATTCTTTGCTTCCCTCTCTCTCATCCTTCCCCTCTTCTCCCTTTTTATCTGTCTCTTTCTCCATCTCTCTCTCCATCCCTCTCCCTCCTCCCTCCCTCTCTCCATCCCTCCCTCTCTCCCTCTCTCCATCCCTCCATCTCTCCTTTGCGACATTATCATCTTCAATTTGTTTACATTTTAAAGAAGAAGGGTATATCATTGATTGGATTTTGGGCTCAAGACGTGACGGCCTTGTTTGGCGTCACTGAGCTTTACCTTAGTTACTCTTAAGACCATCTTACTACTTATGGAGTTCCTATACGATTATTCACACAAACACTCACTCTTTATTATTATTATTATTAAATTATATATATATATATATATATATATATATATATATATATATATATATATATATATATATATATATATATATATATATATATATATATATATGTAATATTTGTGTCTCTCTCTCTTTTTGTATATGTGTGTGTGTAAGTGAGTTTGATGATTAGTTTTTCACTAATTAACCAATGTCATATCATTAAAATAGGATGAGAAGAAGTGGGTGGATGGGAAAAAAAGAAGTATCCCCCCTCCCCCACGCTGACTTTTGTTTTTTTTTTGTTTTTTTTAATTAATTAATTAATTAATACTCCATCTTTAACCTTACTGAGGAAATATAATATCCCCGTAGTTAATTATAATTGTTTGCTATATTTTCACACCATAATGATAACATTTAAAAAATTTGATCGTGGCTTCGTGATGTTTCTTTTAACAGCGAATAGAATTAGATATTTATTCTTCCTTGTGAGTAGATTTAAAAAGTTTTTTTTTTTTTTTTTTTTTTTTTTTTTTTTTTTTTTTTTTTTTTTTAAGACCGAAGTTGTGTTTGATAATGACAAGTGGCGAGAACCGAGCTTGCCTGGATGAGGATTGAGAATTAATTAACTTGCATTACATTTTATTCACTCTGATATATATATATATATATATATATATATATATATATATATATATATATATATATATATATATATATATATATATATATATAT
>SEYY01001018.1:560849-565849 GCA_009176605.1 Armadillidium nasatum
CCATAGGAAGTTGGTAAAATAGATGAAGGTAGTTTGTTCCAGACTTTACCTAAAGAAAAAAAATACAAAACTGACTTCCAAAGATAACAGAATAGCTAATTCTGGCATGAACTCTATTTGTTAAATTCTGTATGGACCACAATTCCTTTTTTCTTATTTTTTTTTTTTTTTTTTTTTTTTTCACCTTTGACTTAAGCATTTTCAAATTCCGTTGCTTTTTGATTGGAGATTCTAAACTCTACTGGATTTCATTTGAGCCTTTACCCTTTCCCCACCTCAAGGTATATATATATATATATATATATATATATATATATATATATATATATATATATATATATATATATATATATATATATATATATATATATATATATATATATATATATATATAGTGTGTGTGTGTGTGTTGGTAGGTAATTAGTATTATATTGTTTAATTTAAATTAATTATTAATTTACTGTCTTTATGTAAAATATAATAAAATAAAAAGAGAAAAGTTTATATATTTTTTTTCTTCAAAACTTTGGTTAATTTGCATAAATCATAATTTTCCTGCTCTTATTCATAACCCCTCCTCGTCCCACCCCTTTTGGCACTTATTTTTATGAAATTTGAATAAGATTATTGAAGCGCTTTTTTTTGTTTGTGGGGGTTGGGGGGGGTGACTCTTGGCGTATTGGCATTCCATACAGATGGTGTCTTTGGAACACCCACGTGTATCCTTCATTTTCCTTTATTGAAATAGATTACCTTAGTGAGAAATGTGTGTGTGTGTGTGTGTGTGTTTAAGATTGGTTGGGGAGGGAGTGGGAGAGCGGGATAAAGAGGTGAATTTAATATTTTTAGAAGATAATCTTTTTTAAAAAAAATATTAAATGAATTACGTGCTTAACTGAATTTTTGATATTTTAGAAAAAACTGACTGCTTTATTAAACCTATATGTATTTTTTTTTTTTATTTTCTTATTTTTATTTTATTTTATTTTTATTTTCTTTCTTATTTTTATTTTATTTTATTTTTTTAATAGATTTTCAAACACTTTACGAACAGAAAACAAATTTTTATTTTATAAATTTTTAAACGAATGTTTGGGAACTAAAATTGAATTTTAGGATTTTTTTAATAAAAAAAAAAATATATATGCAAAATAATTTAAGACTGAAATAATTAGTTTATATTTTATTAAATTGTAGTTAAAATTAGAAAAAGAAAGAAAGAAAAAAAAACCTTATTCCCAAAAATTAGTTTATCTTCCTGTAGTCTGAGTCAGTCTTCAGATTAAAAAGCCAACGCAAAGCGTAGCGTAACATTCATTTATAACTCTTAACCACGACTGCAACTTGCTTTTCTTGTTAAAAATTATTTAATCATTTTATTTACACACACACACACACACCTATACACACACTAACCCACTCACTCATATATATATATATAATATATATATATATATATATATATATATATATATATAATATATATATATATATATATATATATATATATATATATATATATATATATATTTAAGGGTATGACGTCGAAGCGTCGGCGATGCGTCTTCCAGAAGGTCAAGCCGGGGTGAGTATTATTATTAATATTTTCCTTTTATTATATATATATATAATATATATATATATATATATATATATATATATATATATATATATATATATATATATATATATATATATATATATATTCTTTGCCCTTGTGCCCCCTAAGGACCTCTTGACTCTTTGACTTTATCCCCTTCTGCCCTTCTTCAGATATACAGATCTGTAGTTACATGAACTTGTAATTAAAACCTGAGTTAATTATGAGTTTCAGAAAATCGAAATGATTCTTGGAAACTTATTCAGGAAACTTCTTTATTAAGTTAAAAAGCTGGTGTATATTTCGTCTAATAATAATAATAATAATAATAATAATAATAATAAAAATAAAAATAAAAATGGCAACTCGACTTTGCTTTTATCAGATAATAATGCAGTTGGGATTTAAATTAGAGAATTCCTAATAAATGATTGTGATAATGGTATCGATGGTGCCATTACGATAGTGATAATGGTAGCGATGGTGCCATTACCGTTGTACCACTGCAGATGTGGGGGTGTTTATTTATTTATATTATTTATTTATAATGTTTGGCTCACGAGGGTATAGGTTGTAATATGCCAGCGAAAGTTTTGTTGTTGTTGTTGTAGTTGTTGTTGTAGGGGTTGTCCTAGTTACATTTTTAAAATGAATATATTGGTTTGAAAAAGTTTTCAAACATATGATGAGAAAATAAATATAGAATTAAAAAATTTTTTTTATTGAATTATTATTTAACTTTTCTGTTTACCGCTGTTTTTTCCTTTAATCTTAGTCTTTCTCACCTATAGAGGGTGCAGTTTCTAATTGTAATTTATTTTATGGTCCGTGATTCTGAATAGCTTTCTTTCTCCCTCACCTTCTCCCTCTTCTCCCCCTCCCTCTCCCTCCAACATCAATTACATTTTTTTTTTTTTTTTTGAGACTTCTCTAATTTTTATTTAGTTTCTGCCCATGCGCTGTAAAAACAAATAAACATTCAAAGAGAACCTCTAACTTGAAGCTTTTGATCTCGACAGAGGTCGAGTCTTATCAATGAAGTTAACCCCCGCCCCCCTTTTTTTTTTTTTTTTTTTTGCGATCTTCCACGTAAATTTAATTTCCTGTTTGAAAATTACCAAAGAATTTTTTTTTTAAATTAATTTTTATCATTTAATTATTTTTGAAAATTTTAGAGAATAATTTCAAAATGGGAAGAGACGAAATTCATTTCTTAATTCAATCGTTTCTATAATCCTAATGGCTTCATATTCTCAGAATTTTCTAATTCATTTGATAATTTTAATGTGCTGATAATATGATATTAATAATAATAATAATAATAATAATAATAATAATAGGTTAATAATTTGATAAAAATAATTAATAATAATAGTAGTAGTAATGTAGCAGTAAACGTGATAATAAACAATTACGATAATAATAATAATAATTATGGTAATAGCAATAAGTTTAATAAAAATAGTTTTGAATATGATAATTTTATTCATTATATCGATTACATTTTTATCCAAATATCTCTTGAACCTCTTCCGTAAAAGAGATTTTATTACTACTCAACTTGAGCTGGAGTTTTTTTTTGTTTTTTTTTTCCTCCAAAACCAAAGGAGTGACGTCAAAAAACAGATAAAAAAAAAAAAAAAAAAAAGTCGATTTTTAACTTTTTTTTAAAAATAAATTTTGAAATAAGTTTTTCCAAGTTTATTAATATATATATATATATATATATATATATATATATATATATATATTATATATATATATATATATATATTATATATATATATATATATATATATATATATATATATATATGAGAGAGAGATTTTTTTTTTAAATGTTTTTTGCGATACGGAAATTTTTATTATTATATTTTTTTTAAGCATATTTTCCCTGCAGAATTGTAAGAGACCGTTATTAATAAGGAATATCTTCCATCTTAATTTCTTTGTATTTATCAAATAATCAACCTTTATTGGGAATGGTTCTATGTTGTTTGGAAAAATGATGACAGAATTCTCAAAACTTAAATTTTAGAATAGTTTCCTTAATTAATTTTCCATCGTTTTAAAGAAGATATGGGGAAAAAAGTGAAGATTATAAAAAATTAGTTGGAGGATGTTATGAACGAAGAATAACGTCGGAACCATCTAAGGTGGAACTAAGGCAAAAGTTTGAGCGAAGAATTTAGCTTCAACAAAATATAAAACATGATTTATGTAAAATGAAAAATGTAAGATTAGAGTTAACATTTTTTTTTGCAAAATATCAGAAAGAGCTTGAGAGAGAGAGAGAGAGAAAAAGAAAGATTATTTTGAACAAAAAAAAAAAATGTTTAAAAGAATAGATTGTACCAGGGTTGGGAATTAAATTTAAATTGTATGTGTTTGTACTGGAGTTTTAAAAACTATACTAACCTCTGAATGCCTCGTTCCTGAGACAAATAGCACTATTACAAGGAACATTCAAAGTTCAAAGCAATGTATTTTATTTTAGTTTTAGTAAAAATGTTTGAAAATGGAATGAATGCCTCCATACCAGAAAATAATGCCTACACTGTAAAAATTGTCCTAACGAATCGTTGGGGCAAGTGGCAAAAATGTCACAACTAATTTTTTTCCAGTTATTTTCTTATTAGAAAATAATCAGTGAAGCGACTTTCTTATGTTTAACTTAAGGGTTTCCACATACTCATTTAATACACTGTGAACCTTTAACACCATATCTCGGTTCGTCTTCAGCACAAACTAAATTTTACAAATTTCTAATTTAAAATACGATCAAAATATAAAATCATTAACTATCTAAATGATAATTAAAATAATAATAATTGCAATAAAATAATAAAAAATAGTAATAATATTAATGTTAAAATAACATAAAATAAAAAAGGTGGAGTATTTGGGGAAAAGGACTTCATTATTGAGTGAAAAGTACAATAGAAGAAGCTTGAGTTTTTATATATTAAACTTCAAAATCCTACAGTCAAGAAGGGAGATGCATGTTGAAGAATAGAGAAATTCGAAGAATAAAAACAGTGGGTATCTCCATGGTCTTTTATGGTAAAGTGTACAGGAGAGCAAAGAGGAAGGTCCTCTATGCTTATGAATCCTCACTTTTAATTGTAAACCAGTTTGGCCTACATGCGCCGCATTACAGCTGGTACATTTAAATAAATAAATTAATGAGGATCTGAGAAGTATTGGGTGAGACTCCTTGTGTCTGAAGAAGCTTTAAATTGAGAGGGAGTTGTAATTTATAAGAATGAACTGGCATTGCGGGAATGTGGCTTCAATTATAGTAAGAATATTAATATTAAGTTGAGATGTAAGTGATCACATATACGGAAGTTTTAAGTATATTTTTTGTTTAAGTACAGTAGGAAAATGAAGGGTGGGTC